>BMAV01026974.1:169521-193157 GCA_019973955.1 Trichonephila inaurata madagascariensis
TTTTTTTCGCTTATGATTTCTTTAAATCAAGATAAAGTTAGAAGCAAGCTTCTATTAATCATGATTAATGTGAGATTACCACTACTTCTCTCTACAAAAAACGTACCTGTACGTTTTTTGAACAATGTTCAAAAAATAAATGGTGTATTAAAAGGATATAATAATCAGCAGTAATAAATTTAATATAATGCTAATTTTGAATGAGTAAGTGAATTTCTAAGTACTCAAATCACAAAGTGTAAAATTCACTTCAAAATTATGTAGAGAAACTAACATTTTAACTTGCAGTTATTATACAATTATTCTATAGTTAATTGCTCATGAATAAATAAAAAAGTAAAGGTTTTGCAATTGCTCACCAGGTTTAAAAGGCCTATGTTTACACTTTTGTTTGTCAAAGGGGACGTGGCACGTCAGCGGTTTTTTTTAGTAATTTTAAAATATTTTTAATTCAAAAAATGGCAAATACTTTATATCTTTGGAAAGGTCATGTATTGGACTCTTCTGAAAGTCCGTTTTCAAACTGAAATCTTTATTGTGTTCTCTTAATATGAATATAATAGTTCTCCACTTAAGTTTTCTCTCGAGAGATTCTATTTAATTCATAATGTGATACTTAGCACTTCAAGACTTAGCGTGATAATTAATTACTTTGGTTTACCTGCCTAAAGGTAAATATCATTTTAACCCAAACTTTATCTCCTGAAGAACTGCATTATTTGCACACAAGATGATGCAATATTGTATCATCCAATTATTCTGACCAATCACAGAAGTCATAACGGAAATCATATGATTAAAAATGTTTCCAGTTCGGGAAGTTATGAAAGTCGAGATCGCTTGAACGAATAAAAATTTTTATGGTCCCTTGTCTTTGTGTTTCACTATTTTTGATGTGTGATTTGTCTTATTTGTGATAACCTAAAATGTAGTAAAATTTCTTTTTAACCTAAATAAAATGGCAATTGATTGTTATAGATAGAAATGTAGAAAGTGTTGTACCAGGTTGGAATTTTTATTAAATGGGTCACCTTTTGAAATAATTTGCTTAGAACATTATGTAATATTCTTTATTTTTACGGGGCTTAAAAGTTAGGTGACATCTTTTTTTCAAATCTACTCAAACAAAGTTAATTTTAATGTACACCAGTAAAAGCGTTTGCTGAATTTGTGAGCGTGTTTAATAGGGCAACTATTAAAGATCACATCAATGAAAAAAAAATTACTGAGAAATTGTGAAACTTAGGGTAAAAATACCTAATAATTTGAGGAAAGTATCAACAGAGGTGTTTTTAAAACGAGAGAAGATGATCCGTAAATAAAAAAAAAAAAATTCCAAGATTCTTATGCACAGAATAGAACAAATGCTGTACTATTTTCGAATCTTAACCACATGGACCAACTGTTAAGCAACTTACCTCGGGTTGTGTGTAATAGTTTTCTTTTTATTGAGAGACAAAGTTAGGTAACATATTTTTCTCAAACCCTGATTCAGACAAAGTTAATTTTAACCAAAACAGCAAATTCTTTTTGTCTACGTTGAATGACGTTAGTGAAGAAATGCAATTTCCAAAATGACGTTAGTGAAAAGATTATCGTTAAATTATGCAGATTGTGGTCACAATAGCATTCTTTAAAATGTTCTCGTTCTCACTTAACCAAGTGCTAAGGAATAATTTTTTTTAAAATTTTTTCCCGGAACAGGTATGACCCCACCTTTTATCTCGATCCCACTTTTTGTTGAGTTTCGGAACACCCTGTATGTATATAACTTAACTCAGTGGCGCAACAGCCCGTGATGGCCAAGGCCTACTGTGTCCATCTCAGTATACTCGACCTTAGGCCCGGAGGTAAACGAGCAGATGTTCCGGTCAGTCTGACGAGTTACACGAGAAATCCTCAATGTAAACTGCCCAAGAAAGCTTGGTACTCAATTATCGATCCATTGAAGGGATAAAAGGCTGAGTCAATTTTGCCTAGCCCGGGGTTGGAATCTCGGACCTATGGCGTGGAAGCGTGATGCACTAACCCTTCAGCCACTTAGATTTGTATGTATATATATATATATATATATATTGGGCTAAAATTCCAGTGAAAACAAAATTACTCATATTGTAACTTTCTAAAGGTAAACTGCAATTAAAGTTTAATATATTTTGCAACTTGGATTTAAAAAATATATATCTGAATAAAACATATTAATTTATATATAATATTTTTTTCTCAAAACAATAACTTTTTATCACACTGTTTGGTACTATAAAACTTTAAAAGACGTTAGTATTAGCAGATATTTCATATAAATATAAATTCTGAAAAAAAAACACTTATTTTCACCAAACTACACACAAATATGATCCATATAATTATAAAGAAAAAAAAATCCTTAAGGTTCATGCAATTCATTAGTTGTAGAAAACAGAAAGAGCACCATTAACAAATGCATTTCCTTTAATAAAAAAGCAGTTTCATTACAGTCTCTAATGACTGCTTGTATTTCTTTAAGGAAAGAAATAACATAAAGAAACAAGTAATTTAGAAGATTTTTTTTACGAATCACACTATAATAAGAACTGTACACAAACTGAAGTAATGATACGGATCTGTTCACGAAATATTTTGCTGTATTTCAGAAAAATAAAATAACTGACTACATATACTTGCTTCAAGGAAACAGTATTTGCAATAAAAATTAAAGCTTGATTACTTGTTTTCACAAAGCAATCCTTCTCTATTTATCAAATTTTCATTTCATGTAAAATAATATTATTTAATATTAAAAATAAATATTATTTTATGAAAAAATTCTGTGTAACAAAGTTGTTAGACAAATTTTGTCTTCAAAAGCTCGATATAAAGTTTCAAAGAAAAATTTCGAAGAAGTTTAGTTTCCAGAAGTTTAATAAAGCTGGTACAAAAAAAAAATTTGAAAGAAGTTGTTTCTGTTGAAGTTTAATATAAACTTGCATGCACAAAATTTCAGAGTTTTGTCTCCGAAAGTTTTAGGGATTTTTTTTTTTTTCCAAATAATTTAACTCCTAAAAAAACTACTTATATAAAAACATTAAAAAGAATATTCCTTGCGGGTACTAGAGATTCAAAATTAAAAATACACGTAGACTCTTATATATTCAATGGGTATTTTGAATGAATTTTTCGGTTTTCATGGTATTGTACACACAAAAAAATTTACTAAAACGTGAATTAATTTATTATTAATTAACATGTTAACTAATAATTTTATTCATTAATGAACATGTGAATTTGACTAAGATTCGTCATTATATTTGTATAGCGTAGTGTCAAAAAATATATTAACTTATACTATTTAAATAGGAAGCGTGAGTTTTATATTTTGATCATATTAAACTAATTTTATTAATAAACTGTTGGCCTTCGCTAAGCGTATCTATTTAAGTTGTATAACAGAAACGAGAGAAATTTTTCAGAAACGCAAAAAGTCGCTAAAAGTATCATTTTAAATTTTTAAATTGTTTCCAAGGATTTTGAATCCATCCATGAATCGTGGAATCTGTTTGTATAAATAAACAACACATTTTCTCTTTAAAATATTACAATAAACTTCCTTGAAAAATTATTTCAGATATGCTTGTCTCACACATATAAATACATTAGTAAAATATTTTATTTGTTATGTATATGAGTATAATTAGTAAAATTCATTAGCCAAAAAGGAAGAATAATTTCTGTACTTTTCACGATCTGAAATGAAACTTGGTTGCCTTGGGACGGCCTTCAAATGATATTAATACTTCGAATATATCTTCAATAAATTATTAAAAATAAACTTTACAATTTTGCGTTTTATACAGAGTGATTCTCTACTAGACCAATAAACTTGCAGGCTGTGTAGGGTTTATAGAGACAACTCAGAATTACGTAGGAATGCAGGGTCGCAAATTCCGTTTTTGCAGCCATGGTATAAAGAAGCAGAGTAAAAGAACAGAAACAGCAACTCATTAATGAGAAAAAAAATTTTATTGAAAAGTTCTACTACAACTAGTAAGACTAGAAGTGGTCTGCCAGGCCAGACAGCAGTGATGCGTGGAATTCCTTACGTTTTGAAAGATGCTTGGTTTGTCACGTATCTTCTCGGCAGTTACAGATATTCGAGTGATGAAGTCTTCAACTGTGTGTGTGAAGAAACGAGCATCTCGTGCACCAAACACTTCACGTGACTCCAGAAAAATAAATCGCTACACTATAGATCCGGTGACCTTGCAGGCCAAAGAAACGAGCCACTAGAACCTATCCACCGTTATCCAAAGATTGCGTTGACGTGTCGGTGAACGTGAATTCCATAATGTGGAAGAGTCCTGCAATGCTAGTACCCCATGCAACGGCGCAACGATTTCAGGTCTTAATTTCAAACATTCATTGTAGTGTTTCCTTTTAATAAAGTTTTTTTGTCCTATTAATGTGCTAATGTTTTGGTTCTTTTGCATTGCTTCTTTGCCCCATAGCTCTCCACTACGGAGTATGCGATCCTGCATTCCTATGCAATTCCGAGTGTACTCTGTATCCTCTACACACCCTTCAAGTTTGTCGGTTTGGTAGCGAATCAATCTGTATTTTTCCGATGATATTTTATTCTCTTCAGTTTTGTAAGTTTTATTTTCGCTTTTAAAGTTCATTTCATGAAGTGTTTTTATGCGGAGATGAATTACCAATTTTTAGTTAGATCACTTATATTCTTTTAGTTCATAAATGCTAGTTTAGTTAAAATAGGTTGGCCAATCATTATAGTAAATGATGACAATTAAACTTGGAGTGAGAAGAATCACATCTTAGAAAAATTTTGAAACTTTTCGAGTGCTTTAGCTTTCTTTACACGTTATCTTTTTTGCTTGAAATTTTAAAGAATTATATTTATTATACGTCTCACGTATAAGCTGTTTTTTGTGTGTTCCTTTTTTATGCGATTTTATTTTTTCGCGATTTGTTTTGTGCGGTTTTATTTTTGTTCAATTTTTTGTGCGGTTTTATTTTTGTGTGATTTGTTTTGTTTTTGTGATTTTATTTTTGTGTGATTTCTTCTGTGGGCTATTTTTATGCAATATATGAATTTCAACGGTTTTGGCGCCTCTGTAATGTTTTCTATGAAAATACCAGAGATGAATGGAGAATGTTAGAGATCCCTGCAAAGTCAGTTTTTGTCTCAAATATTTTATAAATTGGGAAAATACATACTTGGTGTTCGTCAGGCCTTGGCCCCCCACAAGGTGAGGTATATGTTATGTCATTGCAATGTACATCTGTAAACTAAAAGACGTTCTGTTCATTTGTAATAAACAGTCTCCCTGCAATGCAAGTCCAGTTTTTTCTCTCTCAACGCGCTTGTTTGAAGACGAAACTTTCAACGACAGTGACTGTGTCTTTAATCTATTAAATGATTGATATTTAATAGATTATGAAGACACAGAACTAGAACCGTATTTTTGAGCAGATAAAATATTTTCAGGGGTACAGCTTTCCAACAAATTGGAAAACCATTTTCTTGAAATAGATACCAATTCCGAAAGGAGTATTAAATTTCAAAAAGAGCTTTTCTCACATATATCTGGTGATCAAAGCATTTCCAAGCAACTGATCATCCATCTTTCATCGCAAAAACTTATCTTTTACTTAGTGATGCCAAAAGAAATATTGAAATTGTATTTTCAAATGACGAAAGAGATTTTGAACTAATTCATCACAGGAAGATGAGCGCTTTGAATTACGATGAGTAGTAATGAATTTTGTATGTGCATTTTGAAAACTTCATCATGTATGCAATAATAAATTAAATGCTTTTTAAATGTTACTATGTGTATATAATTTAGTTATCTATTTGATTATGGAAGTACTTTCTCATAAATTTCATATATAATTTTCTTATTTTCTAAGTGCGACTTAGAGTATTTTCCTCTGCGGTCTCTTTCCACCGCATAAAAAAAATTCTGCAGTATGTTGACGAAGTTGTTTGTTACATGTAAGGCTTTAAGAAATGTTTTCGAATATTTTTTCGTGTGATTTATTCTTATGCGATCCCTATCTGTGACACAAAAAAGGTTTTACTGTATTAGGTTAATAAAGACAATTATTTAAGATTTTTATCATTCTGCCTGAATGTGTTTGGCATTCTGAACCCTTAAAATTACATAAGCTGTTCAAAATGTGGCTAAAGGTCTCGAATGAGGAACTCTAATGCACATGTGTAAACAGCTCAGGAAAAGAAAAAACCAAAATTAATAGTTTGAAGTTCCATTGAACAATTATAAAAAATTATTATTATTTTTTTTTTTGCTCGGGCATTTCCAAGGCATGTTATAGAAATATTATAAGTAAAAGATATTTATTAATGTACTCACAATATCTCAGGATATTGAAAAAAAACAAAAAAACAAGCCAATTGCATCTGAAATCTCGGATGATTGTCACATTATTTTCTATCATGTCAAATACATTTCAATAATATGCAAAAAAACTCGAAAAAGGAAAAACATAACAGGAAAAGCTAATTACATAACTTGAAGTATTATTCTCCTTTTAGATTTTAGATTAATGGGTTCTCTTTCTGGATAATGAATGTTATTTTAAGATTCAATTGATTTTAGTGTTGTAAGTTGATATGTAATCAAAAACTATTTTTCAGTTAAAAACATGAATCTTAACAGATTTAATTCGAAATAATTCATTAAGTTGTAAATCATCTTATATAAAAATATTTAAAAAATGATAAATTTCTTAAGAGAAATAGGAAAGGCTTTCTGTGAATATTGTTCTGGTTTAAAAAATTTAAATATACTATTCAGATATAGGAAAACAAATTAATGCGCTAAATACTATAATCTACCCGGTTATACTTTCTATTTATGTTTATTGATCATTCCAAAAAAGTTTTTAAGGTATTGCACTTAGATTTTTTAAAAACACACATATATAAAATACAAATTTTTGTTGATGATTTTATTTTCCTTGCTAATTTACGGAAAAAAGTATGAATATATTGAAAACTTCTGAATAGCTAAGCATAAGAAAACTTAAAAACACAATATTTTCAAATTTCTTTTAAATATTTTGTTAAAATAGTTATTTTTTAAGAAAACAGAAGAAAAAAAACATTTTACATTTTTATTTTAAATTACTTAAAAGGGAGCAAAAAGAAAAAGAAAAAGAAACATTTCAATAAAACTTTTATATAGGGCTAAAAAACAGAGGTACTATGAATTTCAGTAACAAATTATAGTTTCGAAGAAGTTATCGCGAAGTATAAATCAAAATATTTTGCTGGAATGTGTGTAGCTATAAAAAGACAGTACATTTCTTACTAATGTTCACAATGAATTCCTCTATCTCTATTCCTCTCTCTTTTTAAAATCTTCCTTTTTTTTTTTAAAAAAAAAAAAGGAAGAACGAAAGAACGTAAAGCTCGATTTTTTCCCCTCAAAAATACTTCACTTCAATATTAATTTTGTTCTACGATTTTCTCTTTTATAAGTATTTTCTTTCATAAAATATAAGCTTTAAAATCAAAAACTATTTCTATTTTTATAAATCCCTGATTTTAATAATCTTGCATGCGTGTAACATTTTTTAATTTCACTTTGAACACACTGACTTATTTTAAATTTCGAATATAGAAATTCCTTTTAACACTTTTTTTTTTATTCTTAGAGATTTTAATTAAAAGTTCTAAAACGACGAGAGCCGCCTATCTAGCATAACAATTAGTATCACTGACTACTTTGCCGTTGAGTCCAGGTTCGAATCCCAGGGGAGGAGTGGATGTTTGTAAATGTATAGTGTCTGTGCGGAGTGGGGGCTCTCTAATTAGCCACCGAGCCGCAAGTCCTCTCGGGAGATTGGTGGAAGAGGGAAAAGAAGGGAGGAACCACCAGGGTGTTTTCCCTCAAAATTGGGTTCGAGTGAGTGAGTGAGTGAATATTAACGTGCCACTGTTCAGCTGCACGAGGGCTTGTGGCGATGGACCACTTAATTTTGAAAAAAAAAAAAAAAACGTGGATGACATCTGAGGTGGCACCCTACTCTCCTAACTACCACACCAACGGGAGGACGTTTGAGCTCTCGACAGATTTAACGTGCATCGCTGCTCTACACGGCGGGTCTTTACTGGTACTGGACTCGAACTCGTGACAAGGCAAGCTACGATCCTATACCTAGACCACGCTGCTACTGCGGCCACCAAATTTGGGCTCGACACAAGCCAAATTGTACTTCCACCTGTAGGATGCTCAAAGCTAAGGTTAACGACAGGCATACAACTATCCCTTTGCAGCGATGAATTCCGTGGGCATTGATATCTCCCTGTCAGCCAGGTGGCATTGGGAACAACAAATATTTCACTGTTTGTTAATTTTTTTCGTCTTTCTCTGTCATACCTGAATTGAATTGAACTGAACTTAGTTTACGTGACTTTAGACACTGGAGTGCATGTGCTTCGGTCAAGTGGCCAGTCTGACACGGAACCCTAAGTGTTCAGTTCCGAAGCAAGCTTGGTACTCGTTTTTGATCCCATTGAAGGCATGAAAGACTGTGTCAACCTTGTCCTGTCCGGGATTTGAACCCGGGACCTTTAAAGTAGAGGATAGATACACTACCACTCAGCCACAGGGCACCTAAATTATGTAAGCAAAATTAATAACACATTTGAACAAATTATTTTTTTTTTTATTACCGAACCGAGATGAACCGAGCCAAATCGTATTGTTTTCGGCATGGTTTTCAAAGCTAAGGATAAAGACAGACGTGAAAAAATGATGAATTTTATTGATCTTGATCTAGCACTAATGATCAAGTGGCATTAGCAACAACAACACAATGGCTAGAGATAATGTAAAAAAATTTCTCATACGAGATCTATGTGCAGATAACCGCACACATCTTAAAGAATGACACAATTTACCAGTTTAATTTTTATGTCATTTATCTTCTTTTAAAGGTTAATCAAAATTCGATAATGAGTAGTAAAGATACCTCACTTTTTACAACGTAATTAATCATTTTTATTATAGTAAGTACATGATGATACACTCTATTAAAAGCAAAATTGTGTCATGTGAAGACATTGTAATCATTAGAAATATTAATCGTTTGGCTTCATAAAACGATGTATCGATTTAATACAGAAATTTTCTACATAAAGGATCTGTAAAATTTCATATTATATTAAAAAAAAATGCATTTTATTACTTTAAAAAAATTAGCCACAGATTGATTTTTATTTAATAAAATTCATATATTGTTTTGTTTAAAATTAAAAAGTTTTTATCTGTAGTTGATAGCTTCTTTAGATATATACTAGCTGGTATACTTATTCTTCTCACGTGTGAATTTAAAGATTTAACAATAGAGATTGAAGGATGAAAAAGTTTTTTTTTTTTTTTTAATGAGTTAATGTTACGTGAATTGCAAATGAAACAAAAACAAAAAAAGCTTTCTGTGTATCTTCGCTGAACAACAACAACAACAAAAAACATATTTATTAGATTTTAAGTCTGTAAAACTAATAGCTGACAAAAAGGATTTTATTTTATTTATAACGTCCCGTAACTCTCTCGTGGGTCGATTTTTCAAAACGTTTTCCTAAGCTGATCTCTGCTAAACAAAAGTAACACATTGTTACACATTTTGTGTAATAAGCGCTTAAAATAGATTAAATAATTTATATCTGTATGTGTAATACTTTAATATATCTTTCTGTTGGATTTATTTTATGTTAAAATTGCAATATTTGCTAGCAACACCGTTCCTTACATTATAATGGTGATTTAATGGAAATATAGCAAAATGGCGATACAGCCAAGTTGGCATCCGTTTTGGCTACCCTGTTGGCAATTTGGCGATTGACTGAATGGTGTAGAAATTAAAATACTGTAGCGCCACCTGGTGGGGAGCTGTAACAAAAGGGATAAGATAAAAACCTTCTCCTTAAAAAAATACATATACATGCCAATTTTCATAGTTATTGGTTGAATGGTGTTGGAGTGAGGCGAGGTGATATATACAAACATCCATTTATATATATATAGATAGATTGATAGAAAGATAGATAGATAGATTAGCACTCAACATATAAAATGACTGTCATTACATAATATTAATGTAAAATAATTAAAATAATATTGTTTACATATTACGGTTTCGAATTTTCTTTCTTGGAGCTAGCATGCTGAATTTAAATTTAAAGGTATTTCCACTCGAATATTATACTTACACATCAATTTATTAAAAGTGTTATTTTAGTAAAATATTCATGAATAATTTTCTTAGACACAAATAGAACTTTTTTTATAAATTCACACATACACACAATTCTAGTTTTAGAAAATTTTATAAGAAAATCATAGTATATAAATGAATTGTTTCTCAAAATCTTTTAACATTATTTTTATAAATACATGAATTCTGTAATTCTAAACATCTCTCTCTAAAATATTGGTATATTCGCTTGAATCATGGTTTAATCTAGAGCATGTCGCCCTAGTAGCCTAGTCGTTGCCGTCACAAACTCTTGTCCGACTGTCATGGGTTCGAGTCTTGCTGCCACTGAAGTCCTATTAGGTAGAAAGGCATGGTGCACGTTAAACTCAATATGCTCGTGTTGACGTGATGTGGTAATTTGGAGTGCAGGTTGGCACCTTAGGTGTCGTCTTCATCACTTCGCAGAGGCTGAAATTTACGAAGTTCTTCGCCATTAGCATACATGTTGCCTTTTGTGTGTCACTAATCTAGAGCTTATTATTGTGACTTCATACTTGTATTAGTTTAATGATTTTCTAATAATAAGAAATTTTATAATAAATTTTAATTAACAGATTATCCTTTTATTTTGCTTTATTTTCACTCACACACACACACACACATGAATAACATTAAATACTAAATTACATAAAACACATCTATTATTAAGATCAAGGACTAAAACTCAATCAGTGTAAAATTAAAAATTGTATATGCACAGAAGAAATGAACTTAGTTAAGAAAGAAAAGATGCTAATCAAGAAGTCTTTTCTTCAATCATTAATATTTCTTACAACTGATAATAATAAATAATATACAGTATAGCCTATTTTTGTGCGGTCCTTTTTTATACGATTTTATTTTTGTGAGATTTTTTCTGTGCGATCTTTTTTTTTTTATGTGGTGTATGAATTTCAACGGCTTTGTAGCCATTATAATGCTTTATATCAGTGTACCAGTGGTGTAACAGAGAATGTTAGGGCTACCCTGCAAAGTCAGGTTTTGCATTTAATACTTCAAATTAAGGTAATTACGTACTTGGGTAAATACGTACAAGGCGTCAGCCATGCCTTGGGCCCCATAGAGACCCGGGGTTACAGGGGTGTACGTCACGCCACTTCACAATGTACATATATACACTTCAAGACGCTCTCTTCATTTGTTGTAAACAGTCTCCTGACAATGCACGTTCAGTTGCTTTCTCTCAACAAGCCAACAGCCCGCGCTTGACGAAACTTTATATGACTGTGGCACTATCAATAATTTGATAGATTATGAAGACGGAGAAGAAGAACCGGATTCTTTGAGAGTGAATAAAATACATTCAGAGATACAGCTTTCAAACAAATTGGGAATGCATTTTCTTAAAATAAACACCAATTCCGAAAGGAGTATGAAATCACAAAAAGAGTCTCGATCACGCATATCTGGTTATCGTGACATTTACAAGCAACTGACCAACCGACCTTCGACACAAAAACTTATCTCTTACTTTAATGTGCCAAAAAAAATAAATCAATTTAAATTGTTCCTTCAAGTGACGAAAGCGATTTTGAACTAATGAGCAATGATTTCGATGAGTAGCAGTGAATTATGTATGTGCATTCTGTGTAAACTTCTCCGTCTATACAAAGTGAAACTAAATGTTTTTAAAATGTTTCCATGCGTAATTCAATTATTTATTTTGTCATGGAAGTACTTTGTCATAAATTTCATAAACGATTGGCGTATTTTCTAAGTGTTACTTTTTTATGCAGTCCCTCTCCACCGCATTAAAAAAATTTCTGTAATATTTCGACGAATTTGTTTGTTATATGTAATAATTTACTAAAATTTCGAATATTATTTTTGTATGGTTATTTTTATGTGGTCCCTATCTACCGCACAAAAACAGGTTCTACTGTATGTGCATTTAAAGTACTTTTAATTTTATTCGACGTATGTTTTTCTTGCTTGATTATTTTTAAATATCATACTGAAAAAAAAGGGGTTATTGTCGGGGGACTTAGATCAGATGACGAGAACGACCCTTGATTGGAACTCTGCCTTACTGATTAACATCCCTAGATAAATAAGTGCTTTTTGAATCTGGATAGATTTAACATGTATTCAACCCCTCTGTATGTGGCACTAGGACAGTGGTGTAACGGAGAATATTAGAGCTGCCTGAGGTTTTGGGGCCCCAAGCCGAATCTTACGTACTTGGCATCGCTCAGGCTTAGGGCCCCTAGAGTCTTGGGACCTCGAGGTACGGGAGTTGCGGGGGTGCAAGTTACGCCACTGTACTAGGACCTGGTCTTTAGTGACTCTAGCACCACGTACCAGGTGTCCCAAAAATAATGACCGACGATTTGAAAAATCAACAAAAAAAACCCCAAAACAAAACAAAAAAGAATGGAATGCGATATAAATGTATGATTAATTGCATTCTGCTTTGGTAACCAAAGATTTTACTATCACCGAAATTTAAAAATTATTTACTAAGTGCGTCAACAAACATGTCCGTGGTGTCTAAAAACGTCAACATTATGGGGTGTATTTTGAGAATGGTTTTCTCGTTAGAACACGCCCGTAAAAGCAAAGTATTGAATTCAGAGTAATTTAAAAATATCGTCCACAGAGGGAGCTTTTCCTGGGAAAAAATCTAAATTAAATATTTTATGTCCGTTTCGTTAGACACATCAGCATTCTGATGAGTGTTTCAAGAATGATATACGCATTGGAACACGCTAGATTCCCGGAGACGTCTAACGAAATGGACAACAAACATTTTTTTTATAGTTTCAGGTCAAAAGCGCCATCTGTTTATAAATTTTGTAACTAATTTTGAAACTTAGAATAAATTCCTATGTTACCAAAGCAGAATGCAGGAAAGTATACATTTTCATTGTCTTTCAATCTTTTCTCATTGATTTTTCAAATTGTCTGTTATTTTTGAAATACCTGGTGTTTATTTTTTCAATTCCTACTATTAGATCTCTCTCTCTCTCTTCCTCTCATATATATGTATATAAATTATCTTGGTGGAATTTTCAAACGTTAATAAAATACATTTTAAAGCGCTCAATTGAGCTGAAATTCTATGTACATGATTATTTTGGATGACAATACAATAATTTAATTACAATTAATAAAAATTAATTGATTAAAACTAATTATTTAAAGAATTTCAAATACAGCCGCGTTGGAATCATTTTTGGCGACTTGTGTCAAAACCTGAAAATGTTTTTTTCTCATGTTTTAAAAGCATTCAGTTGAACTGAAATTTTCTACACACGATTGTTTTGGATGACAATAGGATACGTTAATAATAATTAATATAAATTAATTACCACTTAATGTTTTGATTATGTCATATGCATATACATATTTATATTAATTATAACCATTTAATAAAAATTAGCTAAAATAACATTTTTCTTTGTTGATCTAAGTAGGAATTGACTTAATTTTTTTTTATTACGTGTTTTTAAATCACTATAATTTAAGAAAAAAACCGATATCTAATTACCTTACTCATTACTGTATACTTTTAACTAAGCCCATAATGCCCTCTGATGGAAGTGTAATAAAACAATTCGTGATAATAATTTTCTTTAAAAAATTTACTAGTAACAACAATAAATAATTGTAAAATGTTAGTTCTGTATTATAATTCAATATATTCGTTTAATTATGCATAAATCCAATCCTTATCATCAGCCTTTGCTTCAAAGGAATAATAATGACTTTCGCTAAGCCTTTCAAAACGGAGAAGAACATTGCGTTTTCCTTTCAAAGGCACCGAAGCGTTCCTTTCCTCCTACTTTATTTACGCGAATAACTTTAAATGTTCAATGGGTCAAAATGACCCATTACGGGAATCGAGGTATTTGAGTTAATTGTTTGAAATGCAATGCTATTAGAGCGTTTGAAATTCTGTAGAAAGTTCACATAATTTAAGAAAAAGTCAATAAAGGTGTTTGCTTCGTCAAACACGTCAGATGTTGCGAAAATTTTACATTGAATGGATAAATTTAAATGGTTTTTCTATTTAAGTGTTGCTCTTTGTTGAACGGTTACATTTCCATGTCCTTTTTTATATTGGCATGAATTATTTAATATAATTTAATTATCGAAAATTGATTCACTTTTTTTATTTATACTTAATTTTTACAAGAATTATAGTTTTTATTTTTTATCAGTCTGGTGCATTTTATTTTGCCCTCATGCTTATTGCCTTTTCTGTCAAATGTATTTTAAAGTTTGTGTTGTGCTATGCTAATAATTTGAGCTTTTTGCAGTTGGTGTGTTATAGATCGATTGTGAAGTATGGACACTGAATTCATTGGAGAATAATACGGTAAAAAATTATAATGATAAATTTTGACTTGAACTAAGCTTTAAAGCTATCGTATGGTGTATAGTGCATATTACTACATATTGGATCGTTTTTCAAATGTAGAACCAAGCAATTTAGTTGCCAGATTATTTCGAATTAAATCATAGTTTGTACCGGTCCGTGGATCAAATGGTGCCAGGCCGCCTAAAGAACATTCAACTATTGCCATTTTATTTAAAGTGGTGCATTTCTCTCGGATTTGCGCAACTTTCCACGGAAATCCCTTTTATTCATTTTTGGTGCAACTATATTTTATTCTGAAGGCATATTTAAATATAACTAAATTAAAATTGTTTTATCAAAACAATCTAAAATATAAACAGTCAACGTGTTCAACCCTCAGCGGGCCGCAATAAAATTATCAAACGTTGACCGGTCCGCAGCGTTAAAAAGGTTGCGGAGCACTGCCCTATAGCACAGTTTCAAAACTTTCACAGATAGTGATTGCACTAAGAAAGAGTTCGCATAAAGCAAATGGAACTCGTAGTCGCTGTCAAATATTTGACTTTAGTGTTACTTTTCTGAATCACCCCGTAAAGACTAGGATGTACTTGGTAGGAGGCAAATAATTCGACCGACAAATTCAGAGGGGAAATAGAAGGAGCAAGGGGATGACATAGAGCAGGGGTGTCCAACCCAAATTATCTTGCGGGCCACTTCAGAAAAACATTATAATCTCGCGTGGCACACATAAAAATATGTATATTTATATCAGATTTGGAAACAAAAAAATTATTGGAGTGAAAATTTAAAACAAAATGAATAATTATTATTGATTTCATTGTTTTTCATATATACAGACATAGATAATATAATAATGTTTATATAATATAATAACAAAATGATCAAATAATGTTTTTTTTTAAACTTTAAAAAACATCTCTGACTGCGTCTTGCTTTTCGGGCACTCCAAACAGAAAAGGAGTAGGATAAATGAAAGTCGCACACACAGAAAATCGTGTACCATCCATAGTAAAGGATATGCACAGTGCAATTCGGAATTTATTAAAAAGTAATTTAATATAGTAAAATCAAACGTAACTGTTTGATAAAATATAAATCTTTTTTAATCTAAAGGACGTTTCTATTATCAAAAAGGATTTATTTTAAAACTAGAACAGTTAACAGGCAAATACATTGTAGATTTATATATATATATATGTATAAATTTCCCCGTAAATAAATTTCAAAATGAAAAAAAAGCTTTAAAAACCTGATATTTAAAATTTTTTAAAAAAGAGTAGGTGGGCGGATATTAACGTACTGGCGGGCCGCGTGTCGGGCACCCCTGACATAGAGCATGGCCGCAAACTACGTTTAGTCGGGGAAAATTGCGATAATATTAGGGGTCGGGAGGAGGATGATCAAGAGTAGGAGAGTGATCAAATGACTGAGGGAAGTTGAAGCGCCATGGTAGGGTTTAACAAACCTGCGCTTGCAAGTTTCTTACTTCCCCCAGAGTTGCTGCAGGAAGTATCGGCTACTCCGCCCCAGAACATGTGGCTCATGCATGATGGTGTACCAGCACATTTTTCTTTTGCTTAGAGTAACTACCTTCATGCCATATATCCAGGGAGTTAGATTGGACTCAGTGGACTTGTCGCTTGGCCTCCACGCTCCCCAAATCTTAATTCTTTAGAGTAACTCTCTTGGGGCAACCTGAAATCGCTTGTGCATGAGACAATGGTAGGTGTAGCGGCATCATCTACATAAGCCAGTAACAGCCTCCGGACCGAGATGATCTAGTGGTATGTTACGTGTTTACGAATCAGAAGGTACTGAATTCTATCATCCACATTGGTGACCTTGACTGACACTGAACTAAGAAAAACATAACCTTCGTGTAGCTGTGGTGGAGCCATCTACCCACCGCAAGAGCATTTAAAAGTCGTCAGATCCACTAGACGCAGCAACCAAAGCCGTCAGATCCACTCAACGCAGCAACCAAAGCCGTCAGACCCATATGTCGCATCAAAACAAAGTTGTCAGACTCACTTAACGCAATAGTAACAACTCCCACGCTCACCATAACAAATATGTCATTCGTTTGTCTATTCACCGACGGGGGAGTACTGTAGTGGCATCATCTATAGAAGCCAGTAACAGCCTCCGGACAGAGGTGATCACTTTTGTCTAGGGGTATGTCACGTGCTTACGAATCCGAAGGTACTGAATTCTATCATCCTCATTGGTGACCTTGACTGACACTGAACTAAGAAAAACACAACCTTCGTGTAGCTGTCGTGGTGCCATCTCCCCGCCGCAAGAGCATTTAAATTCGTCAGACCTACTTGACGCAGTAACCAAGAAGCCGTAAGACACACTTGACGCAACAGCAACAACTCACACGCTCGCCACAACAAATATATCATTCATTCGCCTATTCATCGATGGGGGAGTACTGTAGCGGCATTTTCTACAGAAATCAGTAACAGCCTCCGAACAGAGGGGGTAACTTTTGTCTAGTAGTAGATTACGAGCTAACGAATGAGAATGTACCGAGTTCTCTCCTCCACAGTGGGTACAGTGGAGGACCTCAAGGCACGGATCATCCTCGTTTAAGCTGACATCGCTAGCACATCGAATTAGTTTGAACGAGCCCCACAGCTTACTTTCATTTTTAACACTTATGACCTTATATAAAACTACAAAGTAGTAATATTTAATTTTAATGAAATTAAATACAATATACTCTTAGCGTACTAAACGCATAAACATATTTTGGCAGACATTATTAAAATTAAGTTCCATCATCAATTTAATCTAAAGACCCCCTCTTCAAAATATTTAACACCCCCCTCTCCCTTGTTATTTCTACCTCCTGAAAGCAAAATTTATCAACATTAATACAAAGAAAAAGAAGTGCAGTCATTGTTGAAAATATGACACGACAATTAGAACAAAGTAACAGTGCCAATTTTCGCAACATTCAACGTGTCTTACAAACTTTCATTCAAAAACAAACAGACCTTCTGCATTTAATTATGAAACTAAAGGAAAACTTCTCAATACCCGCATTCCCATTCCGGGCATAATGCACTTAAAAGACATCAAATAATATTTTAAATATCTTTCCTTGCCTCTCTTCGGGAACTCATGTTCTAATTTGGCATGTTTTTAATTCAAATATTTACGAAGGGCTTAAATCATTCTAGACTTTTAATTCCTTTGGCAACATTTGTATTTCCTATTTAATGCTTAGAAAGTAATTTAGGAGCGAAATATTAATAATTACTCGCCTGAATGTTTGTCTAAAGGAGTCCTTGTACTCCTGATTAAAGGAGCCACCAACGCCAGAACATTTTAGAATTTAATGAGTAACATTCCATCGTTAATCAATTTCAGCCATTAGTAAAACCAAAGCTCACGGTTTTGAGTTATGAATGCCATTAGATAGGATCTCGTGTGCGCAATAGTAAATATTAACTTTTGGTTTAACAGGTAATGTCATTTTAATGTTTACCTTCGTCGTTAGTTATCTTAATGATTCCCTTCGAGATTTAAGAAAAGGGAATTCTTGTCGATGGGAGGGAAAATTCGACGGATTCCGCTGGAATCGGAATGCCAAATAAAATAGAATATCCAGTAAATTCGGATTAGAAGTAGCATCAAAATGTCATCGATGGAATTTTGTCATCATTGTAGATACAGAGTAGAGCTGAGCTTGACTTAATAAGACATCTAAGATACATCATTTATACAAAGTTATTTCCTTTTATACTTCCATTACACACATGGAATTTTAAAACGAATTTAGGGGGAGTTGGTAACATTTTCAAACAAAATTTGGTTCACGTGTTTATTTTCTCAATATATTTCAATAACATGTGATATAATTCAAATGGATTTTTATTATAATGTTACGAAACTTATACTGTTGCTAGAGAGAAATATTTGTACTTTATTATCACATAGATGGTAAGTAGACTAAAAATCTTCAGACTTTTTTTATTTTAAAATTTTGATATTTCTAAAATCTCCACACACACACAATTCATGATTTTTCCAGAGATATAACTCATTTGCTATCTTAAGAATTAGGAGAATTTCAAAATCTACGGAATCTACGGAAATTTGTGCGGGCATCTGGATCTCAAAGAACTCTTAATCCCGTATCTGGCAAAAGTCTATCTGATGACATGGCTTTTCCTTGAGTTTTCATGTTTGTGGTTTGAAACAGGGCTTTTGGACGAGTGGCGGTGGACTAGTGGCCGGGCTTCAAGGCTTGGAAATTGACATCTCGAAAGATTTCTGGAGAGAGGAATTCGATAGAGAACAAAGCTTCCTATTGGCTGCTGGGAAGTGAGGATAATGGCTGAAAAGTGGCTGCCCATGTGGGTGGGTGTGAGTGGTGTTGTGAAGTACAGTCCCGTAGGGGTAAAAAATATATGAGGTCGAAAAAGGTAACCGGGCAATTTGTAAAGTGATCACCCTCCTTCTGATTGACCGCTCCCGGTGCTGCTGCAGTTTTAACTTAAGTATGGCGAGTGCTTGGTGCATTAAGCCATGAAGAGAGATACAAAAAGAGGAAACTAAAACAGTACAATAATGGAAAAAATTTTAAGAAGTATTAATTACTTTCATAAATAACTTTGATAATATAAATTAAGCATTATTGAGGATTATACGAATTCAAGAGAATACTCCTGGGTCTCTTCCTCTTAGTACGAGCAGTGTAATTTTCAAGATTTTGTATATTAATATTATCTGAGTTATTGAGAGAATTAAAGAAATTTTTAGCTAAGTTTTGGATGTGAGTTTTAAAAGAAGGTATTTTAATTGCATTGCGAATCTCGTCGGTTCTCATGTACCTACAGGCACCGACGATAATTCTAATTAATGTATTTTGCAGAACATCCAAAATATTTATGTTAGTCTTTGCAGTATAAGTAAGTCAAAATGACTTTTAAGAAACAATCGGCTGTTGAGCCACACCCACTTTGACAGATAATAGTGTAAATATTATCCTTTTAAATCTCGGAACTAGTTGCGAAGCCTATGTATTTTTTCATTAAATCATACACAATTAACCGTAGATTAACTGTATAATAACCACAAGTTTGACTCTTAGTTTGTTTGCCTACTTTTTGAGAGGAGTTTGTAAATTTTATGAAATAGTAATACTTTTAAGTATTTGAAATTTAGAACATGATAAATGCTTCGTGGTTTATTGAAAAAGGTCTTTCCTTCAAATTTTACGATTATTTTAAGATGCTAGTTTTCAATGCTGCAAAACTTGTTTATAAGAACTCTAATCACAACGCGGATGAAGTTATTTGTAAAAATGATAATAATAAAAATATCGTTGCTTGGGAATAAAACATGGCAGAAATGAGGCCGTACTACATTTAATGGTGATCTTATTGCTACCAACATAGATTCTGGACAGGTAATAGTTTTTAAAATACTGAAAATTTAAAAACCTGCTTTTTCATCAAAACAATAGTAAAATAAATTTTGTATCATACAGTATATCAATGGAAATTTAAGGGGGATCTTGCATAATAGCTCACAAATGTTTTTTATAGGCGATGAGATTTTGCATAAAAATTACTGTTTTCTAAAATTTATATATTTAAAATTGTGTAAACATATTGTATGCATACACTCTATGTTTCTTAAAAGCGATTTTGTATACTCAAGTGACATTTTTGAAATATTCTTAAAATATTTAGCTAGACAGCAGACATCATAACAAAAAAAATGACAATTTTAAAAAATTTCATAGTGATTTTACGTAAAAGTATGTATCAAAAAACTAAACAGTACATTTGAAAAATTTCACTTCAGTATAAATATAATCATATACTTAAACAAACAAAATTTGAAGTTTTTATGTTTAATATTTTTAGAGAAAAAGGTACGTAAAAAAGCTAAATTTAACATTCTTAGTATAGAGAGAGGGTGCAACCTTAATACATATTATACAATGAGTAGCAAATCAGGAGTTACAGGCAGTGCTGGATCATGATTGAATACAGGTTCAGAAGAGAGAGATAGAAGTTTAAAATATATATTTTTTTATTCCTCTTGATATGATCTACAGATCTGTGCAAATTAATTGGCACAAAGACAAAAAAATTTCACAAATGTTGTTCAGTTAATACTGGTTAACTTATATGCACGGTATAGCAATCTAATGCAAAACATGTCCTCCTCTCTAGCTTGAATGAGACCCTGTACACAGTTTGGCATGGATTCTACTAAATTAGAACACAGATTTTTGAACTTATCTTCATGAAACCAAACTTTTATAGCATTCTCAATCATTATTTTCTTTATTGAGCTGTCCATTTTACTTGCATGTCTCTTTTCAATGTTCCACAAAATTTCGATGGGATTTACATCAGGAGAATTACCAGGCCTATACAAAACTCTCTGTTATTTTCTGGTTTTGAAAAATAATCATTGTTAGCTTAGAAGTATGACATGGAGCAAGATTTTATTGAAAGATAGCAACACCACCAGCGAACGTTTGCATTATAAGCACAATTTTACTTTCTATTATAGAAATATATTGCTTAGAGTTCATTATCCCTTCGATTGGTTCTAAGCGGACAGGTCCTCCAGAAGTAAAAAAACGCCAAAACATCTGTTTTTGAGGGTTCATAACTGTTTGAATAAGATGTTGTTCCCTGATGGGTTCTCCACCACTTCGCTTTTCAAATCTTGGTGGAAACCCTTGCACAAGAAAATGCGTTTGGTCGCTGAATACAGCCTTCTTTCAATCTTATGCAGTCCAGGATTGATATTTCCTGGCCCAATTCAAACGGTTGTTTTCTTCATTGCATGTGTTAATAACTGTGTTTTGATTGGTTTTCTTGCAAATCCCCAAGTTTCAATAAGCCTTTCTCAAACTTTCGATGAATCCACTTCAACAATAGTAGCTAATACTCTCTGAAGATCTCTACTTGTTTTGAAAGGATGCATTGTGTATTATTTCATACAAGAAATTTGTCTCTTGAGATGTGGGCTTGCATTTATATCCATTTTTACTCTTTCGTTTTTGAGACATTGTCTTAAAATTATTTTGCTGATTAATAATCCTAGAAACAATAGATTTACCAACTCCAACTGCTGCAGCAATATCCCTCATAATCATAGAAGTATGCTGACTAAGAATAACTAGCCCTTTTCCTGGGAGTGATGTCCATTTTTTAAATACACGACAGAAGGAGAAAATCCACACAAGCGACTACTTCTAACAGCAACTGAAGCACAACTGAAGGTTAAAATCTTTGACATGTCATGATCACGTGGTCACCCCAGTTTAGACTAGTCAAGGGCAGTCAAGCTTTGTAAGAAAATGCGAAAATGCAGCTGGAACCAGTTTGGGGCATTAAATCCCCTAGAAAGGAACAATTTTCTTAAAAAAATGTTTGTTCCAATTATTTGTACAGTACTGTACCAGCACAGAATCATATTTACTTAAGAAGTCGTTTAACCTTACAAAATTTTTATTAATAGCATCCTTATTACTTCATGAGTTCCTTGAGGTAAATGATTATTACATGTTAAAAATAGAGTCATATCTACTTAGAATCACAAACTTAGTATCACATCATCTTAAAATTTTCGGAATGGATATGAACTTGGCAATCACTAAATATTTCCACTTAAAAACACCCAGAGAAAATGTGGTATTTTCGTATTTTATCGCGAGCTTTATGGTATTGATTCTGTTCTAAATAAAGTCCAGTTTAGATGTGAATCCTCGGAAGTTCTCCAAATCAAACAACAAAAGCTAAGCCCTCACATCATCAGGAATTAGTTTGAAGGTTATTGAAATTCCAAGTTCTATACAATAATAAAATTTATGATACAATGTACTTATCGCCACACTGAGAAAGATAGGAGTATTGTCAAGTTTTCATGTTCAAGAGTACATTATCTTAGTTCTTAATTGGGTTGGGGCGCCCTCAATCACGAGACCCCAGTGGATAGCATTTGCTGCACTCTCTAGATGGCCACCCCTGCTTTTCCATATTTTCATACCACGCCAATGATAATTAAACTACTCAATTGAAATCGTGCAAAATTCAAAAGTAAAAAATGGTTAAGTAGAAAAAAAATACTTAAAAAAACCCCATTTGAATGTAGAATATATAAGGGGTGTTCAAATGAAAGTGATTTAAGGTGTGCATCCATGAAATACGTAGGCCAGTGTTTCTTCAAACTTTGACGACCCCCTTTTCAATCATGATTTTCTTTGATCCCCCGCCGTTATACAACGATAATATATTGAATATAATAATATGATATACTCTTTAACGCTAAAGCTACAATATATGATCTTAATTACAATCCTTACAAATTATCAATTTAAATATTAAATTTTGTATGTTACTTTTAAGAAATAGGATAAGTATTATGTTACTTTTCATAGTTCAGAATATACTTTATTTTGCTACTTTTCACTAAGTTAATAATTTTTATTTCTGACTTTTCGATTTGCTCGCGCCCCCCTTGAAGTATTTTCACGCCCCTTTAAGGGGGCGTGCCCTACAGTTTGAGAAATGCTGGCGTAGGCACTGAAATGAAACAAATATATATATAGAAACAAAAATATTTAGTGAGTGAAGTGCATACAAAGTTTGTTAAAAGAAATTCCCCATGTCCCTTAGTCAAATGTCCCGTTGCATAGGAAGGTTACGAATCCCGTCCACAAAGAACGACTTCGATTGGCCTTGCATGTCAAAAGTGCCGTCAACATCACCTTTCCGGCTGACATCTGAGCTTAGCTTTTTTGGGCCTAGGTGAGTCGGGATATTTCCATTGCATGCTCACAAATTTCCCTTCCAGTTGGAAATGGTGACACCAGGTTTCATCCTCTGCCATTATGTACTGCAAAAAGCCGTCTCCGTCATCCCAGTAGCGCAACAAATGCTGTAAACTCAGACTCATTTGCGATTTTCTTCTGGTGCTCAGAAAGCATGTGGACAGCAACAAACTTTTCGATACTTCAGAATGTTGGTGATAATATTGTAAACAG
>BMAV01026974.1:218342-232470 GCA_019973955.1 Trichonephila inaurata madagascariensis
AGGGGATGGGTACTTTCGCTCCTGTTACCTTTACCATCACTGGTCGCTATGAGTGTCTCTTGCTCAACCACTTTATTACAGATCTTCAACAATGTGGTTGAGTGGATGGGATCCTTTTTATGCAAAATGGTGCTCCTCCACACATAGCAAATCCAGTGAAGCAGCTGCTTAACAGGCATTTTGGGAATTCTAGAGTTATTAGCCGCCATTTCCCTACAGTTTGGTCACCCCAATCACCTGATCTTTATCCGTGGGATTTCTGTCTGTGGGATGGATTCTGGCCTCAAAAATGTTGTGTTCAGTGTTCTGGTTGCACACTTACTAGCTGAATTTAAGTCACGCATTGTGCAATGCGCTCTGAACGTGACCCCGAGACACTTCGAACAACTGTAGAGCATGCGGTTTCTCGATATAAACTTTTTACAAACAATGGTGGACAGCACATTGAACATGCTCTTTGCTCCAGTTCTACGAAATTTTAAAACATATTTTATGGAGGCATTTTGGTTTCAGGACAATTTAAAAACCAATTTGATGAAAACTTTTTATGCAGTTTTTGGCCTAAAGACAATTAAAAACCAATTTGATGGAAGTTTTTTGTACGGTTTTTGGCCTAGAAACAAATAAAATACGATTTTCCCATCCGATGTGATATGACCTTGTCGCGTTGTGGGTGGGCTTACGTAACTAACAGTATCACACCTAAACAGTAATGCATAATGTAAGAAAAAGTAGCATTGGATGATTCGCGTATACAGTGCGTCCGGGCTCAAAGTATCCAAACGTTATGGCATATTATTATGGACCTACCCATCATAATGTAATAAACTGTTCATCGGTGGATTGGAAAACCCTACGAAAATTTTTGGGTCTAGTCATATCGGCTGCATGTGCGCGCATTATTCAGCAATCTCAGACGATAAACTTGTTACACTGATTTCATTAGTAAGGATTTGGACACCACAGCAAAAGGTAAAGGGCGTACTTCGGTTTTCGGAATTTAAATCAGTCACGCGTGTACAGTGACGTGTTCGAGCAGAGTGGAATGTCGTTACTGGCTTGCCTAATAGACTTATCAGGACTCTTAAGAAATAAATAACGCACATAGTCAACAATGTTTTCTATGACGAATATTTCAAGATACTTGCCAGTTTAAGATACAAAAGTTCCCATCTCATTTAAAGTTATTTCCCATTGGTGGATAAATTTTGATGTTGAAAGATCGACGTTCCATTCTGTTCGAGCACGTCGCTGTACATGCGTGACTGATTAAAATTCCGTTAACCAAAGTACGCACTGCACCTTTTGCTGTGGCATTTCCATTGTTACTAATGAAGTCAGTGTAACAAAATTATCGTCTGCGATTGCCAAATAATGCTTGAATGTGTGGCCAATTGTACTAGCTCAGAAAAATCTCAAAGAGGTTTCCAATCCATTCTGATGGGTAGCTTCGTAATAAGAAGCCATAACTTTTGAACACTTTAAGCCCGGACACCCTATACATAAAACAGAATGAGAACTTATCGATAAATAGTGGCATTATAAGAACAAAGAATAAAAAAACAAGTTAGAGTACATAGAATTTTGACGTCACAACAGCCATTTTATTGTACAACTTCACTATTATTGTAACTCAAAGAGGCAAAAAGCATAAATGTATATGCCATTCATTTTTAATTTGTATTAAGCAATAATAACTAAAAATATAAAAATAGAGAATAAATAACTAAAAATATGTATGAAAAATTATCAAGAGAAAATAAGGAAATTGACAGTAAAAATGGTATTTTTTTTCATAAGACGTTAATAAACCTTTTCACTGTCCCGCCTCCCCCCCCCCTAGATCCTATTTGTTGAATTATTTTGCTCAGATTTTAATGAAAGCGATCATTGGATTTATTCATCAATTGTTTTAACCGATTTCAAAATAGATCAGCTTTGATTTTTAATGCATCACCTACTACAGAATATTTTGTCAATCATATTGTTCAGATTTTGATTAGAGCGATGATTGGATAAAAATAATCATTTTAACCAATACCACAATAAATTGGCTTTGATTTTCACAGTACCGCCTACTACAGATTACATAACAAATTATATTGCTTATATTTTAAAAAAGGCGTGTCACTTGATTTATTCTACATTTATTTAACCAATGTAAAAAATAAAGATTCACTTTAATTTTTACCACACTGCCTACTAAAGAATATTTAGTCAATCATATTTCTCAGATTTTAATAAAAACGCTCATTGGATGTAGTCCACAGCTGTTTTAACCAACAGTAAAACTCCCCTCAGGGGCTCACCTTCTTTAGGTGAGTTCGGGTTTCACGCTCCCGAGGTACCCTAGTGATCTTTTCCTTCTCCTAAGGGGTTTACTGTCTTTGGTAAACATGGACTTCACGAATCCAGGGTACCCTAGTGATCTTTCTCTATTTTCGGCCCTCCTTCTTGCCATTCAAATTTCCCTTTTCTTCTTTTCCCGTCTAGACCACAGACCAATCTTACAAAATGAACTCAGTTCAAATTTGTTTTTTCTATAGAAAAAACTTTCTTTTTATTATTAACATATTTTGGTTTACATTTGTATTGCGTTAATTTAGTTTCTTTTTCGTATCTTTCTTTAAGCACTTTGATTATGTTGCTTTATTTGTTTTCGACTAACAACGTTGCTTTTCCGACCCGCATGTTTGCCGTGTGCGGCGTCCCGTAAGGAGGAAAATGGTGTTCTGGGGATCCTTTGCGTTCCCTTTGCCCACGCTTTACTGTAGACGGGTGGCAGGAGTGAGCCCGCTCCTGTCAATCGGCTGGTAGTACCTCTCTTCGGTGTCTCCGAAGAGACACTGCTGTAGGGTTAGTGCTGCAGATAAGGGGTGTCGTGTTTACCCGTTGGATCCTCGCCCTGGACTGTAGTATTATATTCTGGGTGTACTCTGGGTAAGCGCCGTGCCTGGTTTTTGGCCAGTTGACCGGCACACTGCCTCCCTTGTTGGACTCCGTGGTGGGTGGAGGCACGCCAGGATGAAGTTGTATACGCGTATTTATGGATCTAATGCAGCTGTGCCCGGGTAAAGGCCTTATTTTACCCAACAAACCTAACGTCGATGAAATTTCTAAACATTCACGATTCTTGGTTTTATATCACTGCCAAACAATACTATGATAAAGTCGCCATTTGCTATTCACAAAGCACTAATAGGAATAGGTGGCGAAACTAAATCAGTAAAACGTTTGTGATCCGGTGATTTATTAGTTGAAACAAACTCTGCTCTGCA
Source organism: Trichonephila inaurata madagascariensis (assembly GCA_019973955.1). Taxonomy (NCBI): domain Eukaryota; kingdom Metazoa; phylum Arthropoda; class Arachnida; order Araneae; family Nephilidae; genus Trichonephila; species Trichonephila inaurata. The sequence continues at coordinate 221,621 of BMAV01026974.1, forward strand.
AACGAAGTCTTTTTTACTTGCCAAATCTTTTCTCGATTCTCCTCTAATAATAAGTCCTCACAAATCACTAAATACTTCACGCGGTGTCATTTCTGAACCTGACTTGTTGAGCACTCCTGAAGCAGAAATCCTTGATGGGTTCTCTGATCAGGGTGTGATTCATGTCAGAAGAATTACTATAAAAAAAGATTCTACGATTATTCCTACAAAACATTTAATACTAACATTCAATACCCCGAATCTACCAAACACAATAAAAGCCGGTTATTTAAATTGTAAAATCCGTCCCTACATACCGAGCCCTCTGCGCTGTTTCAAATGTCAGAGGTTCGGTCACTCACAACCTTCCTGCCGCGGTCAACTTACTTGCTCCTAATGTGCATCTGTGGGACATGCTTCCACAGATTGCATTCTAGAGCTGAAATGTATTAACTGCTCTCAAGCCCATTCCGCCGATTCAAAACTCTGCCCCAAGTGGAGAACTGAAAAAGAAATTCAAGTAATCAAAACCAATAAAAATATCTCGTATCCTGAAGCCCGAAAATTAATAGTCCCACAAATATCTCAAACATACACTCAAGCTACTAAACCCTCAACTGTAACCACAACAACCCAAACCGATGAAAATATTACAAAAATAGTATGTCCACCTTTAAAACTCTACTACAACCTTTAACATCTGTTCCGAAAACAATGCCTTCTAAAATTCCTACAGTTACCAAATCATCTACATCAACTCAGGCACAACTCTTGCCATCCGCATCTCCTGCGGCTGCTACATCATCAGAATCTCAACCATCTGTTCCTCTTGTTGTTGCTATACTTCATCTACATCTAATAGTTTAATTACATCTGCAAAAACAATGTTTACTGCCTTATCAAATGAAACGCATCCCTCTGCTCTAGAAACTACCACATCCATTTAGTATACCTTCTAGTGTTACATCCCTCGTATCCCAAGCTTCAAAACCCCCCCTCTGAATCTTCTACAATACCCGATTTTAAGAAAAATGCAAAAACTCGTGCAAGAAAAAGAAAGAAAGAACTACTAAAAAAAATGAATGAAGCAAAAATAGAAATTAAGATGGCTCCACACAGACCTCAAAAATCGACACATGTGGAATATGCAACGGATGAGGAAAACATGATCGTATACGACATGGGAGAAGAGATAGAATCACAGAAAAATCGCAAAACTTTAGAAAAATCAAAAAATGACAGATACTACTTGTCCGAAGAGTATTGGAAAGATGAGGCTTGGAAACGTGAAGAGTATTCACACACGTTAACTCCAAGCCGTGCTAGAAACAGCAAGTAGTAATTGTTTTCTTTTTTAAGGATTTTGTTATGAACTAAACACTTATCATCGGACTTGGTGGGGAAATCCTCAACAAAATTTATTAACTTTTACTTTTAAAACTTTTTATAAATTCACTTTCTAGCTTTTTATAATATAAAAATTTTAAAAGAATTTTAAAACAATCTTCATAAATATTTGCTTTTAGATATACCTTGTGCATGTCATTTTAAAATTTTAACTGATTTCCTAAAATTTTGTGTCATTTAAAACAAATGTTTGGCGCAGTATAGCCGAAATCGGCTCTTGCGCCAGAAAAAACTCCACAATCACTCACTCACTCACCAACAGTAAAACAGATCGGCTTGATTTTTATCACTCCGCGAAGTCAATTATATTGCTCCGACTTAAATGAAAATGTTAATTGTTTGCAAGCGGAGGTTATTTTAAGCAATTAATCGAATATTGGCTTCTACTTTTATACTGCCTTTTGTAGAAATTTTTCATTACTACAGTTCCTTAGATTTTGTCGAAAGCTTTTGTTACTTTAAATCACTGATATTTTAACTGATGTCGAACTTTTTTCAGTGAACACTTTCAAAAATAAGTCAAAAAGTGTTGAAGTAAGCATATTAACACAAGTTTCGAAGACAAGAATACAAGCCAGGACATTCAAAAAATTTATAGATTTTAAATCAAAACTGAGAATTTATGTATATATATATATATATATTTAGTATTCACGTAGTACGTAGACACGTAAATTACAGGCAGATATTATACATTATACAAAGTAAAAAGCAGAAATTATGCATTAGTAAAATTTACATGTAGTACATATTTTGTAAACTATTACGTAAGCGAATTGCTTCAGTACATGATTCTCGAACAATTTTGGAAAGTGCAGGATCGTATTCAATAGAAAAATTAAAAACATATACATGACTGGGGATCCTGTTAATACCAGTTAATTTCCTATAAACATTTTAGGTTTCTAAGTATATATATAGACTTACATTTTAACTTGATCCTGTTTTACTTTTATGCGGTATTAATCTTACTTCCTTTTGCACTGGAAGAGGAAAAATTAAGTAGGTGATGTGTTGAAGTGGTAAGTTATATTATTTTAGTAAAAATTTATAAAAATATTTTTGAACTCTAAATTAGTAACTAGTTTATTAAATTTTCCGATTATATTTGATTAAAGTACCATTAGTGTGATATACACTGAAGAGAGAAAAAAACTGGTACACCTGCCTAATATCGTGAAAGGCCCCCAAGAGCACGCAGAAGATCCGCAACACAACGTGCCATGGATTTGATTAATGTCTGAAGTGGTGCTGGAGGTAATTGACACCATGAATCCTGTAGGGACGTCCAATAATCAGTAGGAGTAAGAGGGGTTGAAGATCTCTTCTGAACAGCACGTTGCAAGGCATCCTAGATATATTCAATAATGTTCATAGCTGGGGGGGGATTATGGTGGCTAGCGGAAGTGTCTAAATTCAGAAGAGTCATCCTGGAGCCATTCTGTAGCAATTGTGGACGTGTGGGGTGTCGCATTGCCCTGCTGAAATTGCCCAAGTCCACCGGAAAGCACAATGGACATGAATAGGTGCAGATGATCAGAGGCGTACTTACCTGTCACCCGTCAAAGTCGTTTCTAGACGTATCAGGGATGCCCTATCAAGCCAGCTGCACAAGCCCTATATCATCACAGAGCCTCCCCCAGCTTGAACAGTCCCCTGTTAACATTTATGGTCCATGGATTCATGAGGTTGTCTCCAAACCCATACACGTCCTTCAGCTTGATTGAATTGGAAACGAGACTCGTCAGACCAGGCAACGTGTTCCCAGTCATCAACCGTCCAATGTCGGTGTTGACGGACCTAGGTGAGGCGTACAGCTTTGTGTCGTGCAATGAACAAAGGTACACGAGTGGGGCTTCGGCTTCGAAAGTCCCATATCGATGATGTTTCGTTGAATGGTTCGCGCGAAGACACTTGTTGATGGACCAGCATTAAAATCTGCTGAAATTTGCTTAAGGGTTGCACGTCTGTCATACTTAATGATTCTAGTCAGTCGTCGTTCGTCCCATTCTTGCATGATCTTTCTCCGGCCGCAGCGATGTCGTAGATTTGATGTTTTACCAGATTCCCTATATTCATTGTACACTCGTGAAATGACCGCATACGTGAAACTCCAAATTTCATCGCTACCTCGGAGATGCTATGTCCTATTTCTCGAGCGCCGACTAGAACACCACGTTCAAACTCGTTTAAATAGTGATAACCTGCCATTGTAGCAGCAGCAACCTATCTAATAACTGCGCCACTCTTTGTCTTCTATAGGCTTTGCCGACCACAGCGCCGTACACTGATTGGCTCCATATCTCTTTATTTTCATACGCATACCTGTACCAGTTTTTTTGGCTCTACAGTGTATTTAATAATAATTACATATTTTTAATTTTTTCACCTTTCTATATGGCACAGTTGTATAGGAAAATTACTGGAAATTACTTTACTTAAAATTATTGTATAAAATTTCATTCTTCGTTCCTAAGGCCAATAGTTTTCTATTGTACTACTGGTTAGTTAAACTTAGTCTTATAACTATTTGTATATATTTTTATGGATTTTACACACATACACACACACAGATATATATATATATATATAGTTTTATGTTTATTTGTAAGAGTTTGTTTCTATTTTTAAATAATTTTGATTGACTATAATCAGTTTTTCAGATTCAATTCGTTTCATCAATTCGCTCACTTTTCAAACTTTTTGACTGAACTAAAAAGCGGGTGTATTTTTAAAGCAGTATACAGCAGTGTTCCTTAATTCTTGAAATAAGACAGTGATGCGTTGCATATTACACTTCTTCCGGTAGAGGAATACATTCAAATACCTTTGTAACTTTATGCATGTTTGTTTAACAGTGCGTAATTTAAATTTAGGATAACTTTAACGAATTTTTATAACAAGTCTTTCTTACATTTATAAAGTTTCTCTTTTAATTCATAAAATTACTCTATTTATTTCAAGCCAAATTAATTTTTCATTCTATTTAAGCGTTTTCAGAAAGTATACATTTTTTTTTAATAAATAAATTATTCTAGCTCTTATTTTGCTTTCAATGTTCCTTTGTTTCATCTACATGAGTGCCTGGATGAAATTGTAAGCCTTCTTGTAGACAATGGGACAAAAAAAAATTTAAAATTAATACAAAGTGAAAAGAAATTTTTAAAAAATTGAAACCTCGCAAAGGTTGTAAGGCTGTCTATTTCATGCTTTCAAGTAAGACTTCTGTAATTTAAGGAAATAAATAAGTTACTTAAACGGGACCGGAGAGAAAATCATTTTCTTGAGTATTTTTCTCCTTCCCTTATAGTACTATGTTTAAATAAAAGAAGACTTTTTGTAAATAGAACATTTTAAACAGTAAATGTTTATATTCAAGTCAGTATTTGACAATAAGTAAAATAAAATTCGTAGTAACACAAATTTTGACAATAAAGAATGTCTTATTAATGCATATTATCTGACATTTAATGAACAAATCTCAAATAAAATGGATACAACCATAATATAACAGTAATAGTATAGCCGTAATCATAATATAGTAGTATAGTAATAAACAGTACCTCATGTTAAGTAAAATGAACTTTATAAATCTTTTTCAAAGATGCAAATTAAAAAGTTATCTTTAAAACCCGACACATGTAAAAATTAACTTTGAATTCTAAAATCTAAAAAAACGATTTTATCTTATGACATTAAATATATTTTATTATGAACAGCGTAATTATTTGCTTAACACTCCCAGTGGAAATATTGTAACTAATATTTATGCGTACTGTATTCCATATCTTTTTGAATATCAAAAACCAGAGATCATTTTAATGTCTTTAAACATCACACAATATTAGCTATTATCTTCTGAGCCATTTCTTTTCTTTTTAACCATGGTTATAGAGAAATATACAATGAAACCCACTTCCCCCAAAATAATTACTCAATTTACTCAGGTTTTTCTAACTATTAATCTACTCACTTATTCTAACGCTAACTACCTTCCACAAAACTATTCCTCAACATAAAAAAAGTACATTCACACGATTTATCACGTCGATCAGAACAATTTAATATTGCGAATACGACCTCGTCCAGTTTTTCCATTAATAATAAATGCAAACGTTCGATATTTCTGCGACTTCCTATTGTGGGTTTGTTGCCTTCCTGCCTGCCCTGGTCCGTCTCATTTCAAGCACCGATAAGCAGGGCGGGAGAAAGATCTAAAAAAGAACGAAAAAAAAAAGTATCATCACTTCACTTCACATCAACCACACGCGAGGCCATGCTTATTATCACCCCATAAATCTAGTCATGCAATACGATTCCGATTCACCGTCTACTTCATATCGATTGTGGTGTATTATACACTTTGGCTCATATAGGGGCGGGTATGGGCTTAATGGGCTGCCCATTTAATGTAGAATGGGCGGGAGAAATGATCGGCAATCTAACACACTAGCAGAACATTGAGTAACTGGTGAGAAATCGACTGCACGGAGATTTTTTTTTTTTTGGCGATACATTGGCGATTTTTTTTTAAAATGTGCTACAAATGTTTCCCCAAACACACCTGGTAGGTAAATCTACGTCAGGATAAGGTTACTTAAAAATTCAATAGTGATCTAGCATTTTTAATACTCATGTGTATACAAGGGACCTATGCTGTGTGATCGATAATGTATACGATAAAAGTTAATACAAAGCTATACATTATATATGATCTGTTTTGTATGACCTGACGTATACCTTATTGCATTTCAAGTAACAGGAAGGTTTATGCCGAATTTTTTTGACTGAAATCATACGACGTATTTACATATTCTTTTATTTAACAATCTAAGCGGTCTGCACTTAAAGTCTTGCCAATCTGGAGATGCTTCAAAAATACACCGCGCATATTTTTTTGCTTTCAGGTGGGGTTCTCAAAAGCGGTTGAGCCGTATTTTTAAGAATGCGGCTCGGCCGCTTTTGGGAATCTTGCTTGAAGGCAGAAAAAGCATCTATGGAATGGCGGAATTTTACGTGCAGACCATTTGGAGGGTTAAAAACTTTCAATGTATAACAGAGAACTACAAGATTGTAAGAAATCCATACTAAAGAAACAATTTGTTAAGATATTTTCGTATTCTGGGATCATAAAAAATCATACAAATCCTTGACAGATTTGTATCAACAAAAACAAGGCTTTTTTCCACTTGCGTCTGAGGGGGTCCTGCATTAAAATTCCACCGAGGCCCTTTTTTGCATATGGGAGGTCTGTTGGTGGAGTGTAGTTTTATATGTTAAATTGCCGTATTGCCATCCAAAATAATCGTGTATATAAATTTTCAGCTTGATTGAGTGCTTTAAAATGTATTTTATTAACGATTGAAAATTTGAACAAGATATATATATATATATGGAACGATTGCGAACTATAGCAGGAAGTGAAAAAAAAAAGTAGTTTGCTAACTGTTAATTTTATTTTACTTTTACTCATCTTTAGGAAATAATAACTAGTTTTAGCTAGAACTAGTCTAGCAAAAACTATACCAATTAACTTTTTTCCCTTTGTTTTTGCAAAAATATATTCTTTTTAGGAGATATGTCTAGGATATAAAAAATTACAGTGAAATTGCTAAATATTAAAATCTTTACTTCAACTTAATTGTATTATGTTTCATCCTTTTAAAATACATGGAATGTTGTTACGGGAAATAAATTTGAATACAGTATTTCATAAAATATTACTCGTCAAACTTCATGCTAGGCTTGTGACTTTTCATTCAAACCAATTTTATGTAATTTTAATCTAAATCGCAAATACTAAGTACATTGAAATAATAATTAAAATGAGCTATGAATAAAGCTGTTAAATTAACCCGCGGTCACTCGCGCCAGTTTTTGCTACCTTCGTTACTCGCGGGGTGTAGAGAACACCCCAAACTTTTAACGCGTGTATTTAATTATAAAAATAAAACTTAAGTCATTATGATACATATTTATAAAGTACAAGATGTGTTTTGTATTATACAAATAAAATTATTTAATTTATTGCACACAAATGAGACTAACATTAATTTAAACTAAACATACAAAATTTTCATTTTAAAACACATAATTTTATATTTTTTCATAAACCAGTATAAAACGTATATGCCAGTAATAAATATACTTTATAAATAATGAGATAATGATAGTAGAAAGTAGAAAAATAATATTTAATCATTTTCCAAACTTTCAGAGCAGACTGTATACAAATGCTCAACTTCTCGCGGGAGTTCTCAGCCCCCAGATAAACTTTTCAAGGTCATTAAATTCCAACCGTTCCTTAAAGAGGGATTGCATCACGCCTGAAGGTTCAATGACCTAAAATGTGCAGCTACAGAAAAAATCGTGGTTCTGCACATTCTTTTTAGAAATCTGGGAGGTTTTTCTTGTTGCTGGGGAGTAGAGAACACCCCGCGCGAGTGATCGCGGGTTAAATAAGTTTAAATTTTACCTAATAAAAAGACAAAAGGAACTTATTTGAAGGATAAGGACATTCTTTTCATTCATTTGTCTTAAATAATTTGCAGTACTACAAATCAGTGTTTCTCAAATTTTTAATATTTGCAACCCAATTAATTTTAAATCGCAAAATTTTTCACCCCTTTCATACAAAAACAATGTAGTGAATATAATAAAAATGTACTTAAAATTATATATGACATTAATTATAAACTACAAATTATCAAGATAAGTACACCCACGGACAAATATTAGCGCACCAAGAAATAAATGCGGGATCGTTACGAAACTTGGAATGAAGGTACATGTCGGCGAGATATGCAAATGATTAGAAATGCAGCGTGATTGTGCATTACGCATAGCACTTAGAGGGCGTTTAACATCGTTCTCCGTAGAGTATAAAACAGGTAACCAAAGCTTGTTTGAGTGCGCTGAATTATTTACAAAGAAAGAGCTGAAGTAGACATGCCATTATGCCGTTTTCGAAGACAATATGAGCAGCTGTCACAGTTTGAGAGAGGGGGGGGGAATCATCGGCATGATAGAAGCAGGGTGGCCAGCTAGGCGAGTCGCTCTTCAGTTAGACTGCTCTGACTGTGTTTTAAAGAGATGTTGGGATCAGTGGATCCGAGAGATATCATTTACACGAAGACCAGGCTCAGGACGCCCTCGACAGACCACTCGTCGAGAAGATGCCACAACATAAGAAATGCACGTGTACAGTCAACTGCTTCATTGGCCGCCATCCATGCACAGGTAGCATTTACACTAGATGCCGCTGTGTCTTCTCGAACCATACGATGGCGCCTGGCTGAAGGACATTTGGCATCACGGCGCGCATTACGTAGGCTCCCCTTGACGCCCACCCATTGAGGCTTCCGTTTGGAATAGTGCCGCGCACGAGGAAACTGGACTGCAATGGAATGAAACCAGTTCGTCTTTAGCGACTAATCCAAATTCCATTTCAGCAGTGATGACAATCGTGTTCGTTTGTGGAAACCCCGTGGAGAACGCCTCAATCCAGCCTTATTTTATTTTGTATATGACAAGCCCATGGGAGTCACTAGTAATTATTAAGCTTGTTTTTAAATTACACTACTTACCATTAAAATTGCTACACCAGGAAAAAATGATGATAATAAAATGATAATTACTGTACAAGTATATTATACCATAAATAACAAATGATTACATTTTAAGAAATTTGGATGGATACATCTTTAGAAATTAGTACCCAGAACATCTACTTCTGGCTGTAATAACATCACTTATACGTCTGAACATTGAGTCAAACATAGATTGGATGGTATGTACATATACAGATGTCCATGCAGCTTCAAAACGATGCCACAGCTCAATAATTGTAGTGACTGGGGTATGGTGACGAGCCAGTCGCTTGGCAGCCATTTAGCAGACATTTTCAATTGGCGGGAGATCTGGTGAACGTGCAGGTCAGGGCAACAGCCGAACATTTTTCGTGTCAAGGATGATCCGTACAATTCCTGCAATAATTGGTCGTGCATTATCCTGGTGAAACGTTGGATTTCGCAGGGCACGAAAAAAGGTTAGAGTCACGGGTCGTAACACAGCAGAAATGTAGCCGAGACGTGTATCCAATAGCACCGCATACCATCACGCTAGGTCATTGGCTAGTATGACAATGACGTATGCATGCTGCCAACGTGCTTTCATCACGATGGCACTAAACACGGATGCGACCATTTTGATGACGTAAACAGAGCCTCGATTCATCAGAAAAAATGACGTCTTGTTATTCGTTCACCCAAGTTCACCATTGATCACATCATTGAAGACGCTCCTTTCTCTTATGCCGCGTCAAGGTTACTCGCAGTCATGGTCTTCGTGTTGATATTCCATACTATTTCGAACTTCGTCGAACTGTTCGTGCAAACATTTGTTGTCTTACAAACGACCCCAGTTCTTGACTCAGGTGGCTGTACGATCCATCCTGCGGGCAACATGTCTGTTTCATTGGCTGTAAGTGACAGGGGGGCGTCGAGATCCAGCCCGGCGTTCCGTATTACCGTCCTGATACCATATTCCATATTCTGCTAACAGTCATTTGTTCTCGACCGACGCAAGCAGTAATACTGGGATACGATGAACCATACACACACAGAATCCCGGTATGCTACAATTCGACATTTGTCAAAGTCCTAAGCGTGCTGGTATGCATTTCTGCTTTTTACACGAGACATCACAACAACTTTTCACCAGGCAATAACGTTCAAATGCAATTTGTGTATAAGAAACCAGCTGAAAAATTTCCTTATTGAAATACATTTTAGATATCACTACCGGCCCCTCAATTTGTCTACATGTGCTGAAAAGCTAATGATTTTCATATCGCAGTACATTCTTCCTGTCTAATCCATTGATTGATTGAATATTAACATCGCACTGTTAAACTACATGAGGGCTTTTGGCGACGGACCATGTAATTTTGAACCATGGTCAAGTGACGTGGACGACAGCTGAGCTGGCACCCCCTCTCCTAACTACCACACCAACGGGAGGACGTTTCAGCTCTCGACAGATTTAACGTGCATCGCTGCACTAAACGGGCTCGAACTCGTGACAACGAAAGCCACGATCCGATACTTATACCATTCGGCTATTTCGGCCACACCTTCTTCCTGTTGTTTAAATTTCACGTCTATAGCATGCCGTCTTCTTGGTGTAGCAATTTTAATATCCAGTAGAGTAATTTTGTGTCCATATAAACTTTATTTCAGAAGAGTATAAAATATTTACATATGTACATGTTTTATTCCCATAGTTAATCATTTATCTACCATTTACTGTGCTAAAAAGCATTTTGCCATTCATTGTTAGTTTCCGTATTATGTTTTTGTAAAAAAAAATGGTTCAAGAAAATAAGATAAAAGACTATTATAATGAATCTACTGTACCTTTATACGACAAATACCCCCCTCCTCCCGAAATAATTATTTTAACCT
>BMAV01026974.1:270712-300379 GCA_019973955.1 Trichonephila inaurata madagascariensis
ATAGCATTGCGCTATTCATTCAGTGAGCAGAGCATTTGTTTCTGGCTCAGTGACTGAAAACATCCAATCTGGATAAATAGACCTAAAACCATTTGCGGAGATTAACCTGGGGAAAATTTTATGTCGAAACGTGGACTATTTGCTCCCTTGTTGAGAGACATCGTGAGTTAAGGCCTTTTTACCTAGCTTTCTTTATTTAAACCTCATTCTTTTTTTTCTTTTGTGTTTCTGTTTAGGTGTTCTTCTATGGAAGTCGTTTGCTGGAAACATGTGATGTTTTACCTTTTTACATTTATAGTTTTCTTTTTCTTGTTTCTCTTTATTCTTCTGATTTGTTCTCGTCTTTTGTGTTTTTTTTTCTCTCTCTGTGAGGGGTGAAAGAGAATAAGTAAGTGGTATTCGTTTTTTCTTCCATTTTCTTGGGATTTTTTTTTTTTTTTTTTTTTTTTGTTTGATTTTTTTTTTTTTTATTCTTCTCTGTTTCCTCTTCTAACATTTCTTCATTCTGTGGTGAGAATTGGGACTAAGTTAATGTACAAGGAATTAAGTTCGGAGCTTGGAAAAGAACGTATTGCTCCAAATAGCATTACGAGAACAGTGGTCTTAATGATCTTCTTGTTGCTGCCGAAAAGGGAATCGATTTCCCTTTTTTTTCCGGATCCTGATAGAGGTAATCCTGAATATTAAACGTTCTTTTATCAGTTCAATTAGTTTTCTCAGACTATAAATATTTAAATGATTCCTATTGCGGATACAGTCAATTCTTTACACTGCACGAAATAACTAAGTCACATGTCGTTTGCTATACAGTGCATGCATAAGATATGCTGAAACAGACTAAATTTAGCAATATTTTAATAAACTATTGTGTTATTTCAACTAATTTCATATACTTAAGTTGAATGAAAACTGGATATAAATATTTTTTTTACCTCATTATAAATCTGTACAAAATGTGTGGTCAATATTGATAACAAGCATTATAAATCGGAATTATGCAAAGTGTGACACAAAAAAAACGAGATTAAGTATATAACTTGTAAAAAGAGTGGAGTTGGCAATATCTATTTTGGTGACGTCATCCCATGCATCTCCTCTATCCATGTGACCAGTTTCGTCTTAGCCAATCTAGCCAGTTGGGAGTACTCCGTCATTTAGTGAACACGTGCAACTATATTCTACCGGAAAATTGTCAAATCAGCATCAAGTTTCTTGTGAAACTTAAGAAATCAGCTACGAAAATGTTTCATACATTAACGGAGGCATATGAAAATGAAACTTTGTTTCATGCACATGCGTTTGAATAGTATAAGTGGTTTTCAGGGGAAATTGATTGTATGAAGATGAAAAACGTGCTAGGTCCCTAAAGTCAGTGATTACAGACCAAAACATTGCCAAAATCTTTGATATAAGTGGGTTCCCGCTGATATCAATGCCCGCCTAATCAACATTACTGACGTAGATGACTTTTGCACCAAGATGATGAACACGACCCTATCTGTGGAGCAGTTTTTGACCAGCAAAAATATTACTGTGATGGGACATCCTCCGTATTCACCTGATTTGGCCCCATGTGACTTTTTTTATTTCCTACAGTTAACTCTTGCTTAAAGAGAATGCATTTTACCTCAGTTGAAGAGGTTCAGACAAAAATGAAGAATTTCTTGAAGGGCAATCCAAAACCCTCGTTCCAGAAATTTTATCAGCAATGGACAGCACCGAATGGAGAAGTGTGTGGATGCTGAAGGGAACTACTTTAAAGGTGATAATGTAACGGAGAAATGATTCGGTATGTATAATGATTTATTGGACCAATCTCTTTTTTTTGTGTCACACCTCGTAATCTTAAAAAAATTGGTCTACATTCTGTGATGCGTATTTAATTCATTTTTATTTAATTATTTTCCTTCCCCTTCTTATAGAATACTCATGTTAAATTTCTGAAAAAAATTGTAACAATTTAAAAAAAAATGTTATTTTTTTTTTTTTTAAATCTAAATTTATCCTTAGATACTATAATAAAACAAAGGACGGATGTATACCACTAGCATAGCTAATTCTTACACAGTTCTACTTGAGGTATGCAAAACCTAAAATTCATGGGATTATTTCTAAGTGAAATATTTTACTTCTTGCTTCCAGTAAGACAATTTTTGTTTCATTATCGTATTTTCCTTATTAATATAAAATGTTATTCTCCCATAATAATGTCATTTTTTTCCGTTTTTAGTATTTATTCATACATCAAAAAATTAATCACAATCAGAATAACTTAAACTTAAAAAATATATATTCAAATATTAAAAATTGATTGAAAGTAAATCAAAAAGTCTTTAACACGTGAAACATATTAATTTCCAAACTAATTTTCGGACACACAAATTGAGAACAATTAAATAACCTTTAGAACTGTTAATGTATAATGTTTAAAGAGAATAACTAATTATTTTTAGTTATACATCATATTCACACTTAACACTTCATCACATAATGCTAAAGTAAAATGGAAAATATTGAATTTATTCTACTTTTACACTTTAAATTTTATGGCTAACTGTCAATCTTTTATTTATAGAATCACACACACACACACACACACACAACACACACACACACACATATATATATATATATATATATATATATATATATATATATTTATATATATATATATATATATTATATATATATATATATATATATATGTGCAATTTTGCATGTAATATCTATACTATAACAATTTTCCAGAATGCCTTGTTTTCCCCCCTAAATTGTGAAAGAACGAAAAAAAAATACAATTTAACAATTACAAAAGAAAAATCAAAAAAATAGTGAGACGGCATCTCAAATTTAGATATAGCGCATAAAAAAAACTATATTTGTATAATATATTTACATATTAAATTTAATGTAAAAGATAAATATACAAAACGTATTTAACTAAGTAAGGAAAATTGCACTTGTAAAATTATATTGATTATATTTGTAACTTGAAAACTATATTTTGTATTAAAATATATCTCTATTGAGCCATATTAATATATGATTTATATAATATAAAATGTAGATGAGAAACGGCTTGATGTATACTATAAAACGAGGCGATTATGGGGTGCTCATACCGTATAATGTTTTGCTCCACTTTTCAAAATAATTATAAAATTACTTACAAATCAATTACTAGATGTAATAAATTAACTGCTGTAAATTGTGCTGAGTAACTGGAAAAGACGTAACTTTCACTGATAAACCTACAATATGTTTAACGGAATGCCACCTATCTTCCAGTATAGATAATAGAATTTCATTGCTTTAATTGAATTAGTTGCAATTAATTGCAATTGCTTATTTGAATTGTACAATTAATTTTAGAGTGGAATTTCCATCCTTAGATCTAAGAAATGCATACTTTTCAATTAAAAAAAATAACGTCTCACATTGAACAATCCATGGATGAACCTTTTTTTTTGTTTGAGATATTTATATATAAAAATGAATGTGTATAAACTTCTTCGAAATGTATAGAAATCCACACTGTTGAAAGTATCGCTCCTAATGTTTGCAGCGAACTTTGCTGATGTTTCAAAAGGGCCTTATATTTAAACTAACAAACATTGCAAATTCATTTGTACGGATTTTTTTTTCTAAAACAACTTTCAGGAAGAAAAGTTCATGTGTGTATATGCTACGAAATGCTAGAAAATGAATGTCATTGTGGTAAAAGCATGAAGTGCTTTATTCTACATTTTTAAGCTAACTCTGCATTTTGGAATAGAACTTATAAGGCATTATAAGAATTGATATCGAGCACCCCACGCTTTTACCAGAAAAAAATGTATTTTAATCGATTTATTTTTATATTAAGAATTACTTTTTACTTTTTAGTTCTATTAACTATAAAAAAATGGGGGTTTTTTTTGTTTCTTAAACTGTAATTTATTTATAACCCAATTTTTTTATTGACATTCTTAACGTAGAAGGATGATTAATTTGAAAATGTCTTTGTATGCTTAACGCATGATTTAACACACTTACAGCTTCTTTTTTTGGTACGATTCTAAATTTATTCGTCCAAGGCTCATGAAAGCCTTGAATATTAAGCTCTCTTTTTCAATTCATACTATTAGCTCACACTCTCTATATATTTATTTATTTATCTTCATGGAATTTTCAATTGTTAATAAAATACATTTTAAAGCGCTCAATTCAGCTGAAATTTTGAATACATGATTGTTTTGGATGACAATACAAGAATTTAATTATAATTAATAAAAACTAATCGATTAAACCTAATTATTTAATGAATTACAAATACAGCCATATTGGCATCATTTTTGGCGACTTGTGACATAACTTAAAAATGTTTTTTTCTCACGTTTTAAAGCATTCAGTTGAACTGAAATTTTATATACACGATTGTTTTGGATGACAATACGATACATTAATGATAGTTAATAAAAATTAATTATCACTTAATGTTGTGATTCTGTCATATGTATATACATATTTATATTAATTCTAACTATTTTTTAAAAAAAAACAAACTAAAATAACATTTTTCTTTGTTTATCTAAGTAGGAATTGACTTAATTTTTTTATTATATTATTTGTTTTATCTATCATTTGAATTAAACATGTAAATATGAACTGTCGCAATATTAAACAAATAAAATGTAAGCTTTAATTATGAAACTAAGTACGTGCAGTAAAATTAAAAAGTGGCCTATAGTGCACAATGTGCATGAAAGCAAATTCTACTTTCGCCTGAAATCATAATTGATATTTGTTCGCTAGCACACGAATTAAATGAATAAAAGTTGCTTGAGGCACATAAAGGAGAAACCAAGGTGATTTAACTTTATATCAGCGCTTCTCAAACTTTCATCATTTGCACCCCAATTTTCACACACAGTCATAATTCATCACACTTCCCTCCATACAATAACAATATATTAAATCCAATTATAATATACTTTGACTTAAAGCAACAATGCCACTTTAATTATAATCCTTTCATATTATCAGAATGAGAATTAAATTATGTATAAGATATTGTATATGACAAGCACTTGGGAGTCTCATTAGTAATTACTAATCTTGTTTTTAATTTAGTATTAATAAATTAATTAACAAATACTTTTGGTAGTACTGATGCATTTATAAGTATATTATATCAAAGTTAACGTCTCCCAGCCAGTATGGTTTATATGACCCTCGGCTTGTGACTGAGTGGGTTTGGGTTCGAATCCCGCTTAAGGCATGGTTGTACTTCCTTCGGGGAAAGAAGTCGGACTTTAGTCTGTAATTGATTTTCGTCTCGAATGGAAAGCAGAGCACCTCTTCTTGTTATATGCTTGGATCATCATCTGTAATGTTGTTGTTTCTGATATCCATGTCTAGATCAAGTCCATGATCCCATTCACTCTCAAAAAGTCCAATGCTATTAGAGGGTGTTCATATAGATCTTGTTCTGAAAGCATCAGAGACAGTCAAGAATGTGTGTTCTGGAGATGCCTGACAGGTAGAACACCTTACACAAATCATCTGTAATAAATGTCACTAATAATTATTGAACTTGCTCTTAACTTAGTATTGATAAATTAATTATTAAATAGTGCAGTACTGATGCATTTATAAGTATGGTATATCAGTGTAAATGGATATTTTATTATATCAGAATGCATTTTTTTCTCCTTGTCAGAAATTAATAACTTTTATTTTCTTAATTTCCTTTATGCTTGCGTCCTCCAAGTAAGGCCATCACAACCCCTAAAAGGGTGTGCCCCCGCAGTTTGAGATACGCTGCTTTATGAGATAACTTTGTAAAGTGACGTAAAATGCCACTGAGAATTGTACCAAGTGCCACATCTAGCACGCGTGTCATAGGTTGTTGACCCTTAACCTAAAACGTATAAGACGTAAATAAACAATAATTTAAATGTATATAAAAAGTGAAAATCGTGTATTATCATAAAATATTCAGAAAAGTGGTTGGGTATTGGCTAGTGTTATTTAAAATATTAAGTAATATATTTAAGAATAGTATCAACATGTATAACATTATATTTTAAATTATGAAAAAGTACAACATATATTATATAAAAAAAAATGAGGGAATATTTTACTATGCACTACATAAAATACACAATAAAAATATATTGCACGAAAATTCTTAGACGAAACCTGGCAAAATAAAACAAGCAAAAGACTGTCTGAAGAAGCCGATGAAAAAAAAAAGTATGAGAAAACTTTTTCTACGTCTGCCAATAAGAAGCCAGTGTTGAAAGAGATTGATTCAGACTCTCAAGAAAAAATAATAGAACAATTCTACAAGGTATATGAAATATATTTTCAATAAAAATAAACGGCAAGAATTCTAAGAAAGCTTAAATCTGAAGAAATTAGAAGTAATCCTTTTTCGAAAGAAAAATTCTTTCAAAACATACGGGATTGCTTTGGGAATTTCTTACTGAACCACAATGTTTTGACGAATGGTGTATGCATCTTTATTCAGATAGAAATATTTATGTCTATGTTGAATTTCCCATACCATTAATGCCAAAACTAATAAATATATTCGTCTATTTCACGGGAATTAAGACATTCTATTGAGAGAATATTTTATTTGGTTGCAGTCGTTGAAAGGATGAAACCCTTTGGTAGTATTTTCGTTGCACATTTGTTGATTTTATAATATATAAGGCGACGACACAAAAAGCAGAACACAATCCCTCGCTGTTTTTGGACAATACACAAAAATGTTCTTTTTTTTCTCTCCAGAGTCCTCAGTTTGTATAGTTTTCTCAATTGTAAGCTTTTAGAACCATATGATTTCCCTTAAAGCCATCTGTGCTTCATTAGAATACGTAAATGATGCAAGTTTGCATCACATTTTTTTTGAAAAACATGCATGCGGTGGTTTTTAGGAGATAAAGTTTTGTTTATAAAAATGTATTTTCCGTTAACCACGTAAACTATTATAACTATTACGTGAAGTTTCGTGGGGCTTAAGGTCATTATGAATTAAAATATCTCGAGAGAAAAAATATAAGTGATGAATTATTACATGTAGCTAAAAACTTAAATAAATATCAATTAATAACATGAAAAATTATTTTTGCATTAAAATTGAGATATTCATATTTCTTTTACTCAAAATCTCATTGCCGTAATTTCCCTTTTTCTTGGCCATTCCACGGAAGAATTTTAATAAAGAGATATTTCAAGGAATTATATCTTATAAAATGTATTAGAAAGTAGTTTTAATATTAGAAAATGAATATTTACGTTGTAAGTGGGGAATTTAATCTTAAGTTCTCTTGTTCTCCTTTTTAAGTTGCATTCTTCCTCTTTTCAAAATATACCTGCTTCTCTTTTTAATATGCTTGTATCGATTTGTTTCAAAACTAAAACACATCTTTGAATTTAAGTAGAATTTTAGTTTAAAATCTTGTCCAGATCTCTTTCATACATCTTTAACTATCCTTAGTATTGTACGTTTAAAAAAATTCATATTATTTGTGATATCAACTTTTTTACAAATAATAATTATGCATATTTTTACACTGAGCTTTAAAGGAGGTTTTTTTTTGCAATTTTGCATTCTGGTTATGTCAAGAATGACTGAAAACATTTTATTAACATTAAGTATGTTGACATAGCATAAAAACTATACTATCGTTATAATATATATATCATATGTATATACAACTCACACACAGAAAAACCCAAATAAGAGGCTACAAGGCCGAACAAAATGGACTAATGAAAAATACGGTATCCTGTCATTGTTATATAACTAACAAAGTTAAATCCTGCCGGTAATAAGACTTCATGAGAACCTTATATAGTTGATTCTACTACTTCTGAAACTCTGCTTTCTAATCCAGACTGATTGAAATTATGTTTTCCTTACCAAAAATACACAAAGTATGCTTTACAGGTTTATGGTCTTGAGCTCTGGAGAAACAATCCATGCAGTGACCCTCAATCCTTACCAGAATTTTTTCGATCATATAAGCATCAATTGAACGCTATCCATAAAAAAGAAATCATAGACAACGACATACTTAAAAATGAGTACATAGGGTTCCAAAATTACATCGGTATTACTCACAACAACTTGAGAGTCATTTTTGTGGCTTGGGGATCTGTAAACTAATCTACTACCATGTCTGCTCTGACAGTGAAACATTCTCTATGGATGTTTGAGGTATTTTCTCACAAATAGAAGGATATCAAACAGATTCCTGTTTCCTTCCAGATAAAGGGAAATCCGGTATACAGAGTTATGCAGCATCTGAAATTACAGGTGAATATAATAGTATTTGACTCACCTCTATTTAAATATCAATGTTCTTTGCGCTGTGGTAAGCAAGTTCTTCAGCACGTTTTGGGTATAAGGTGAAAATCTCTCGTTTTTGAACACATGCTGTTTTACGTGTTTTTGATCCTTAGGAACAACTTTGATCCAACTTAAACTGGCTTAAACAAGTAGATTAGTATACTGTTGATGATTTATACGCATTGTTTTTTGGCATTTTAGTTAAGTCCTTTTTTAAACTTGTAAAACTGTTAGCGTGAGTGAATAAAAAGTACACTTAAGGCATTGTATGTTGCTTGAGTTCCAAAAAGGGAATAACACGATGGAGACAAAAAGAAATTTACGTGACGTGTTTGGTGAGGAAGCAGTAAAAGCTCGAACTTGCCAAAGATGGCTTGTGAAATTTCACTCGGGTAATTTTTCTTTGAAAGGTGAATCCAGATCAAGAAGACCATCAGATGTCAGTGACGAAGAGCGACGCAAAATGATCGTTATAAATCCCACGTTAATTTTCACAGAACTGTGCTTCAAGCTTGGAATTCATCAGACTTCTGCTTTGAATTACATTAAAAGGCTTGATTTCGTGTCCAAACTCGTTGTTTAGGCAAAAAATTGAATGAATTAGACTAAAGAATTTAATGAATACAGAATTGTGATATGTTTTGTCAAATCTTTCTCATCACAAAAATCAACTGTTTTTGGACCACTTGGTGACTGAAGATGAAAAGTTGGTTGTGTATGACACGTTTTTAGAAACAAAAAACATGTTTACAAGAGAAGCCACAACCATCCACACCCAAAGCGGCCGAACATCAGAAGAAGATTATGTTTTATTGTTGGAGAGACAACAAGGGCTTAGTGCTCTGCGAGTTGCTGAAAGAAAATGAAATGGTCGTTAATGTTTGAAACTTGATGCTTTGAATAAAGAATTGAATATAAACTTCCATATTTGGTCAAAAGAAAGGGTGTTATTCTTTATTACGACAACGCTAGACTGCACGTAGCGAGGAACACAGAGTAAAAAAATTGCAGATTTGAGTCAGGAAACTTTACCTCACAGCCATCATATACTCCTGATATTGTCCGCCTGACAATCATCTATTCAAGTCGCTGTAAGTCTATATTAATGGAAATGAATGCATACATTATGAGGGCGCCTAAAAGACAATGGACGAATACTTTGTCTCCTAAACAGATAACTTCTTTTTCAGAGGGTTAGATAATCTGCCAGAATACTGGCAGATAGTTGTAACTAATAAAGGACATTACATTTTAGATTATATTTTTAATAAAAAGTGAAGAAAATATGTTTTCTTTTTTTCTTTAGAAAAAAACCCCTACAGAACTTTCCTTTACACCCAAGTATGTTTACTTGGGTGTTTGTATGTTTTTATAAAATATGTTTCCTTACACCAAGTCCCACTCTACACCCAAGTATATGAGTAGGATGCAAACATCAGATCTTTGTTTACTTATAACTATCCAAAAATAATAAAGCTAAGAATCTGGGATCCGATAGCTGGATGAAGTTTACTATACAGCTATCTCAGACACGTTTGCGTGCCTATTACGTCTTGTTGTAATGCACAAATATCTGATTACCAATCTGATGACTGGCGAACATGGATTTTAAATGACCTTATACACCTTCAGGTGATGCTTTTGAAATTGTGACCAGCGATATATTAGTTGAATTGGGAGATCTACTCCAAGTGCTAGTAAAGACCCTCCCTGATGCATTTTTAAATTGTTAAGTCCAAACATTTTACTTGTGAGGTGTGTGAAAGTTTTTATCACAAGATTCGCCTTTGACTGAACCATCATTCAGTATTACAAGGTCCATTTGTAATAACCCTCGCGTAACTTCAAGATGTGATGCTATTAGACAGTAAATGATATCAATTCTGGATTTCTCTCCGTACATCAAGAATCCATAAGTTCTCCATAAGTTGCACGCAAAGCTGGATTATACATTAAGGTCTCTAGCAATATAACCTTAAAAATACCTTGACTTATGTCGTACTGTACTTTGTCATCATATTTTGGTGTACAAATCGTGTGATAGCTACTTATTTTAACTGTCTTTGAATTTCACGGAATGTCACAAACAAAAAAAGAAAAATCGAGAAAGTTACTGATGTGTTCGGAGGAACAAAACGTGTGGATTGCTGAGCATGCATACGAAAGTTTTTCCTATAAATGCAAAGTCTATGCACATGCGCTTTACAAATCATACTAAAAGTTACCATTTTTGTTTCGAAGCATTTGTTTTACCTTTCTAAGAGTATATACATTTTTAAAAAGTTCAAAAACAACATGTTTTTATAAATTTGAGTATTATTGTAATTACGCATTCAATAAAATGTGTACTGTCCTTTTATTTCTATTTATATGCAAAATTTTACTAAGAAATTAATAAAAATATAATACAAAAAATTTTTAAAAAAATTATGGGGATAACTTTGAAAGAAATATAGTTTTTGAAATTCGTATACCATTTCACTATTTTTTTAAAAAAATATTTCGAGAGTGTTACCATTCTACAGTAATTACATCCAAATTTTTCTGCTTGCAATATTCTAAGCCGATATACGAAAAGTAGTTTTTATTTTCATATTACTTATCATTAGCTCTCTTTCATAACTTCCTTTAAATATTCTTTTCATTAGATTGTAAATTATTTACGAATCATTAGATTTAGAATTACGTTAATGCATTAATTCTTTATAATAAAAAAAGGTAGCTAATTTTATTCCATAATACATATTTTAATCCAAATTTTTCATATATATGTACATAGAATAATTAAAACGTATAGTGTAATTAAAAGTTTTACAGCAAGGTTTTTGTTTTCGTTATGGAAACCTTAATTTAAAATAATGCAAAAATGAAATTTAAATCTCAATTATAACGAAACTTTATTTGCAATTCATACTTGATTGCAAACAAATTGCAGTTTTTTTCGAAGCTTTTAAATTAAAATATATATATATTGTTTATTTTTGGTTTAGTGGTATCAAATTTTTTTAACTCCTATTTAGGGTTTTAATTATTTTAGACAAATTTTAAAACAGCTGTGGTTTTAGTTTCTCTTTTCATTTGCTAAGTTTCAAAAGACTTTTTCTCATTAAAATATATTCATGATAATGGATATATCCCTCTTTTTTTTTACTTTTGTTTTTGTTTTGAAGTCTTGATCCGTTAAAGAAATATATTCCATTCAACTAAATTAAATATTAACACTCTTTACTAACAAATTACCTTTCATTCGTTCAATACAGACTTAAAAAGAAGAAAAGCACTACATTTCATAAATTAATAATAATATTTTTCCTAAATATTCCAGACAGCAAAAATGTCTATCCACACCGTCTTTAAGACACTGTTTTCAGTATTCTTCATTCCCTTTCCAAACCCATTGAGAGAGAAAAAAAAATCGAAACATTTCAAGTAGAAAGGGTTATTTCTAAACTATTCATTTCGTAAAAGTCCATCATTCACGGCCACAGCAAAGAGTGGACATCCTATCCCTTTTTGAGTGCGGGCAGTTTGTCTCTTTCTACGAGACTGACCAGATGACCGGTGGCAGAGGGTGAATAGAAATTCTTATGCTTCCGCGAGAACTAGAGCGAACGTCAATGCATTCGACCACGCAGTTTTTGGCAGGTGGTATTTCGATTAAGATATACTTTGATGGAGTATAGAGCTTTTGTGAGATCTGCATTATATCCGGAGTAGAAAAATAACAGAAAACGTTAGGAATATTCATGTATTATATAGAAAACAGTTAACACTACGAACATATGCAATGCATATTATGTTATTGATATAGAATTGTTTTTAATACCTTTATTTCGGCTATTACAGTTCGGATGATATTTTTTTGATGCTATAAGTCGTAGAAAACGTAATATAAAGTAACATATATATTTAAAAAATACTATAGAAATTATATCAATTTTCTATAAAATAACAATAAACACTCATAGCTAAAAATAAAGCAAATGTATTTATTATTTAAAAAAGTAAAACATTAATAGTTTAACTCTATAGATATAAAATTCGACAAATTATAAACTCTTATTGAATTACGGTAATTATAGTTTAAAAGTGAAAAATTAAATTAATTTTTATTGCAATAAAAATAAACAAATTAAAACCTCAAAGCAAGATGGACCGGCTAGCAATTATGTAGCAAAGATACATTGAAACTTTTTAAGAATAGTTATATTATTCATAAGGAATTTTATGCACTGTTGGCCACACAAAGTGCAACATTCTGAAGGAAGCATGCAAACTATGTGAAATTTACATCAAGCGGTGGCGGCGATGAAATATCTTTAGCATTATAGCGCAGACGCAGATAGCGGGTAACCGTAGGGCCACCCACAAGCACTATATAAAGGGAGAATATATTGGTGATTTAAAGTACAACAATTATTTTTTTCATGAGTTTTTTTTGTGTGTGTGTGTGTGTGTAAGATGTTTACACATGCCTCGTGGAAGATATCAAGCGTCTTTTGACCAAGTTTCTGAATTCGACCGAGGAAGAATAGTATCCTGTAGAGATTGCAGATTATCCTTCAGAGAAACCTGTCAACATGTATTGGACGAAACCAAGCAACTGTAATGCAGATCTGCCGTTGCTGGATGCAGGAGGAAAGGATGGACCGACGGGGCCGAACACACCCACNTTTTTTTTTTTTTGTTTTTTTAGATCCTGTATAATATAAAAAGAGTCCTTTTTTACCGTTCATCATTTACTTGTAATATTTAAAGTGAAAAACGTGTCAGTAGATAAAGTGCATTTACGACACTGCATTTTGTATGAATTCCAAAAAGGAAGCAATGCATCGGTTGCATGTAAAAATTTATGTGCGGTATTTGGAAAAGATATTGTAAATGTTCGTACAGGATGATTTAGCAAATTTCGTTCCGGGGAACTGAGCCTCCAAGAAAGTAACCGATCTGGATGACCATCGAAGATCGATAATGATGTTTTGCGATCCATGTTGGAAAATAATCCACATTTAACAAGTCAAGAAATTGCAGAAGAGTTTGGCATTCATCATACAACTGTTGGAGATCACATTAAATCTCTTGGGTTTGTGTTAAAGCGAAGTGTTTGGGTTCAACATGAATTAACGGAAAAGAATTTGTCTGATCGTGTAAGAATGTGTTCATCGCATCTGATTAGACACAATGTGGAGCCGTTTTTGGACAAGCTGATTACTGGAGATGAAAAGTGGATTCTTTACGAGAATATTAAGAGAAAAAAATCTTACTGCAAACCAGAAACATCATCTGCAACAGTTGCAAAACCAAGTATCCATCAACGAAAAGTACTGCTTTGTTTGTGGTGGAACAGGAAAGGTCCATTGTACTACGAGTTGCTGAAACAGGAAAAAACCATCAACGTGGATCTCTACTGTAATCAATTGGATAAAATGAATGCAGCTATCAAAGAAAAAAGGCCAGCATTAGCCTCCAGAAAAGGAATAGTGTTCCACCACGATAACGCTCGACCACATACTGCAATGGTGACACACAACAAGAACTGAATACGTTAGGATGGGAAGTCCTTGGTCATCCACCATATTCACCTGATATTGCACCATCTGATTATTACCTGTTCAGATCTCTGCAAAATTATCTAACGGGAAAAAAAGTGTTACTTTTGAAAGTGTTTCTAAGGCAGTTGCTGACTAATTTAACTCCAAGGACGAGAATTTCTACAAAATAGGAATTTATATGTTACCTGAAAGATGGCAACAAGTTGTAACAAATAATGGAGCATATATAATTGATTAATATTAAACACATATTTTTATAAATGCATTCAAATGTTTTCCTTAAAATACGACAGAACTTTCCCTCCAACCCGATATAACAATTATTTATTTTTTCCGTGAGTTTTTTTTTTTTTTTTTCGTAAGATGTTTACATATGCCTCATAAAAGATATCGAGCGTCTTTTGACCAAATTTCTGAATTTGACCGAGGAAGAATAGTAGCCTATAGAGATCGCAGATTATCCTTCAGAGAGAAACCTGTCAACATGTACCGGACTAAACCAAGCAACTGTAATGCAGATCTGCCGTTTCTGGATGCAGGAGGAAAGGATGGACCGACGGGGCCGAACACACCCACCTCGTTGCAATACTGTCCATGTTGACAGGTGGATTATACGCATGGCAGTGATGGATCGCGCAGCAACATAAAGAAACATATTACAACAGATTCAGTCTTCACACCGCACAACAGATACGCTTATTGTAACCTGTCAAATTTCCAACCATCATTCGTTGTCCTGATTGAACCGAGACTAAAGACTCAAGTTTTTTCGATATCTGCTCTTGCATTTCTTTGAGCTCATCAACTGTCAGCTTCTGATTGTGGGTATCCAGCAATTCTTCAACGTTATCACTATCCTCTACTAAATTTATTAGCTTCGATTACAATACCAGTTTCACCAATTTTGCCAAATTTTTTATCAAACAAAAGACGAATAGACGAGATTTAAAAATCATGTAACTCCGGGTTCACTTAAGTCGGGGTAGCATAACTCGCGCGAGGTAATATGGTATTAAATGTGTAGAATTAGCAAAAAATGAGAGTTATTCCTTTGAATAGGTAATTAATCATTTTATTTCTGCTATTTAAGACTAGTCAAAAACGTCTTCCTCTGTTCTTCTCAAAAACTTTCTTGATTCGAAAATCAAACAAATCTTTTCCAAGATAAATTATCATATAAAGAGAGATATCTCTACATTCATAAATATATGTATATGTTTTTTCTACTTTCTTGTAGTTTGAAAATTGAGTTTCTCCTTGAACAAATAACAAACCTCAAAATAAAAAAAATAAAAAAAATATCTAGTTATCCTAATAATGCTTCTGCTCATTTTTCAATGACAATGCCTTAAAAAGCAAATTAGTATTGATTTTACTGGATGTCTATGGCGTTTTTCAGAAATTCACGCAGCTGATAAAAACATACGGATAACAAATATTTATATTAATTCCATTTTCATTAACATACTTTGCTTTTACATATGTTAGGTGTAATAGAAGGGGTGTGCAGAGGGAAGAAAAAGAGGAATAAGGTGTTTAATGAGAATAACGGTATTTAGTTTATCATATTACTTTTTGGTAATCAGAAACCTGAAATACCGTAGAAAAATTATTTTGAAGATAATGGGGGGAAAAGTATTATTTAATTATTACAACAAATAATTGATTTTAAAAAAGCGTTTTTAAATCTCTCAAAGCCTTAAAGAATGATTATGTACACTGCTGGCCACACCCTGAAGACTGGCGTAGATAGCTCTGAGGGGGCCCTGTATCAAAATTCCTTTAAGATATGGGAGCCCTGAGTTAGTGGACTGTAGTTACACATGTTGGGGCCCTTGTAGCTTGGGGGCCCTGCATCATTGATACGGCGGTAGCTACGCCCCTGACCCTGAAGAAAGTTTGCAAACATGTGAAATTTAAATTCATTGCGACATTGGCGGTATCGTCGTTGGGGACGAAACAATATGCAACTAATAAGCATTTTTGCTCAGATGAATAACACAGGGGACCATAGCACCACCCACAAGCGATATATAATGAAAGAACAGATTGGCGATTTGAAGTACAGCAGTTTTTTTAGCTTAAGTTGTTTACCTATGCCTCGTTCGTCTTTTGACCAAGTTTCTGAATTCAACCGAGGAAGAATTATATCTTAAAGGGATTGTGGATTATCCTTCAGATGAATCGGTCAATGTGTTGGATGAAACCAAGCAACAGTGATGCAGAACTATCATCGCAGGATGCAGAAGGAAACGATGGACCGACGGGGCACCCACCTCGTTGCACCACTGCCCGTGATGACAGGCGGATTGTGTTCATGGCAATGGCTATAGTCAACAACTAACTACTGATTTTGTCATCATCCACATGTCACAAGAGGCTGTAATTTTAATCGTTCGATTTTTGTACAACATTTATATCTGTCAAATAAATTTCCCTGTGATATCTCTGGTCCTTCTTAGTGTTGCATTTTGTGTGGCCACACATCAATGTAGTAATTCTTTCTTTTAAGAGGTGTTGAATTGATCGAAAAGTTGCCAAAATAAGCAATGTAAAACACATGGATTAGATAGCCTTATAAAATAGTGTAGCTCAAAGAGTTTTTTACGGGTATCCAAAATAATCGGTAGACCAAATAAACAGAACATGTTATTCATATTTGGATCGACATATATTTTTGAGCAAAATGTTTGTTGCATTAAGTTTTGAAGTAAGTTGTTTGCAAGTATGACATTAATTTTCAAGTTGTGAGTAGAATTTCAACAAGCAATCTCACTCCTAATTTTTAAAACAATTGTAAAAAAAAAATAAATTGATAAGGTTCCTTTGTCTCATTAAACTGATTCTAAAATTAAATGTGATTACGGCTAGGGATATTACATTAGTACAATAAATTAACTGAAAAATATTTCCATTATTATTTAGCATAGTGTTATTGATTGCTTATGACGCCATTTATGCCTATTCTGAGATGTCAAGTTAGCGAATGAAGGCAATAATTTAAAAAATTTATTGACATCCGGTACCCTCTGCTTCTACTGAATGACCCTCGAGTCCTTGCTCGCTTTCTGAAAGTGAATTACTGTAGCAATAAAATTCTAAAGAGCATCGTGAAAATTTTACTTATCAATGCTCTTTTATTTGTGATAAAAACAGTTTAAACAAAATTTAGAGTTTTAAAATTTATATTGTTATTGTAGCAAAAACAAAACTATTTCCTCTTAACGATTATATTTTCGTTCTCTTTGAACTGTCATACTTGGCTTCAGTGACCAACTATTAGGATATTTGGCAACTTGGAAGATAAATTAGCGCGCGATATCAATTAAAATATTATTTTCTACAAATCATTATGCACCAGAAGAAAAAAATTGCCTGAAACATCAAAAAATAATGATTGGATTGATTACAAAAGCGTCTTCTATGTCTATACAAAAACTACAGCCAACAGATATTATTCTTTAAAATAAACATCAAATGAACTGAAGGACCAAGTAGCCGACAAATCATGTGCTTATGTTTTCCAAGCCTCTCCATGAATGAAATTTAAGTCATTGCAATTCGATTTTGCTTGTAGTTATTTCCATTGCAGATATCGACGAGAATTTGGTGACTCGGAAATTGAACGTATATGACTGGAAAGTGGCAGACTAAAAACTGCATTACCTTAACCACTCAGACACAATGTATCAGCAAAATATTGTGTTTAAAATTAACTACAACATTTTAACTTATAAATATGGATCCCTCCTTCCAACATTAACTATACAGTGTCTACGGGCTTAAAGTATGCTTGGTTATGACTTATTATAAAAGAACTACCCATCAAAATGTAATAAACTGTTCATCCATGGATTGGAAACTCCTAGGAGAATTTTTTGGGTCTAGTCCGATCGGCCGCACGTGCGCGCATTATTCGGCGATCACAGACAATAAACTTGTTACACTGACTTCATTAGTGAACATGTGGACACTACAACAAAAGGTTATCTGCGTACTTTGGTTAACGGAATTTAATTCATTCACGCAAGCACATTGACGTGTTTGAACAAAACAGAATAACGTTACTGGCTTGCCGAATAGACTTATGAGGACTCCTACAAATTGAATTGCGCAATATCTTCATGAAACTTAAGGATACTTACCAGTTTGAGATACCAAAGGTCCCGTCTCCTTTAAAGTACTTTCTCATTGGTGGATAGATTTTGATGTCGGAGGATCGACATTCCATTCAGTTCGAACACGTCGCTGCACATGCGTGACTAATTCAACTTTCGTTAATCAAAGTACGCAATGAATCTTTTGTTGTGGCGTCCTTATCTTTGGTAATAAAATCAGTGTAACAAGTTTATCGCGTCCGATTACCAGATAATGCACGCACTTGCTGTCAATTAAACTAGACTCAAAAATTCTCGTAGGGCTTTCCATTCCATGAATGAATAGTTTATTACATTCCAATGGGTAGTTCCGTAATTATAAATCATAATTTTTAAATACTTTATGCCCGGACACCCTGTATTTCCCTTTACTTTTCTATTTAAAAAAGCACGTTGCAGGTAACTAGAAATTTCAAGCTGTACAAAAGAACAATAGAAAAACAAACAATAGAATTGAAACAATATAATAGAAAACATTATAAAATATTACATTAAATAATTTACTGTGTAACTCAAAGGAAAGGAATTTTTAATTAAAAAATAAAATCATTTCACATGTTTCAAAAACAGACAGATGAGCTGCTGTATTAGATGTTTCGAAACATTTATTTTAGTTATGTAGCAAATAAATGAAGAGGGTTAAAAATTATTTTAACGAATGCTAATTATAATTGTAGGATTAATGAAGTATTCTCCGAAATCATTAAAAGCGAAAACATTCGAGTTTATAAATAGAATTTTAACATTATAAAGGTAACTTTAATTCTGAAATAAAATAAAATAAATCTGGTTGTATTCTTTAAGATATATTATATTTCATACTTTAAACATGTGTTTATGTATGCACTCGTATTTACTGATCTATTTTTAGAAATGTTTTAGCATTTTTTACAGAATTTTGTAGATTTATCTTCTTGTAAACATTAAATATTTGAAAGAGAGTTTTCTTTACAAAGTATTTCATTGATCTTTCGATTGTTATTCAAGCAAATTATATTTTTAAAACTCATTACTGTGTAATTAGTTGTATATTTATACAATATATTCTAGGTATTTTTTATATATATATATATATTATATATACCGTAAAATCCGGCGTATAACGCGCACTTTTAACGCAAAAAATGACATCGAAATTTATGGGTGTGCGTTATACACCGGATATAAAAATGATACCTTAAAAAAAAAAAAAAAAAAAGAGATGAGCATAAGAAAAATTAAACCTCCACATAGATTGGAATGTTATTTATTTGAAAGAAATGGCATATACATAATGAAAAGTTAAAGCGTTCTTATTCTTATACTTATTCAAAATCCTGGGATAATAACTTGAATACATCACTTAAGATATCCGCGACTACATTCGGAACCATGATTTTAAAAAAAGCGCAAAAATGGATAGTTTTCATGATATTTAGTGTCACTCAGATTAGAATACATGTATAAAATTGTTTTAAAGACATTTTGACAAAAAATTATTTAAATACAATATTTTGGCAAAAAATTAACTTAGAATCATTTTTTTTTCAAAATGTTCTCTTTTTGTGAAAAATGCTTCTATTATAATAATATTTTGCCTCTATATAGCTCAGACCTCTCTATAGAGGGTCAACTAGAATTTTAGAAAAATTCGCATTATTTTCAGAGTTACCACCCATTGAAGTAATTATTGGCATTCTTTTCTTGAAATTGCTCCCCTTTGTTGTCGTAAAATATGGATAAAACTACTTCCAAGTTATATATTTCGAAACTTCTAGTTGAACCTCTGTAGAGAGGTCTGAGCTATATGCAGGCAAAATATGATTATAATAGAAGCATTTTTCACAAAAGGAGAACATTTTGAAAAAAGATTATTCTAAGTTAATTTTTTGCCAAAATATTGTATTTAAATATTTTTTTTTTGTCAAAATGTCCTTAAAACCATTTTATACATGTATTCTAATCTAATTGACACTAAATATAAAGAAAATTATCCATTTATGCGCGTTTGCAAAATCACGTTTCCAAACGTAGTCGGATACCTTAAAAACGTACGAGTATTGTACAAGCGCGCGCACCTCTGGCTCCTTTGTAAAAAAAGGGAGGGGGCCGCGTTAAACAGTGAATATACCAAAAAATGAAGTAAATGGAGCCTGGAAGTATGGGTGCGCGTTATACGCCGGTGCGCGCTATACATCGGATTTTATGGTATTTTCTCCATGTGCTAATCATGTATGGAGTTTTAAATCGTAATGAGCACGCTGTTTGGCGTTTGTACCAGGGACATTATTGGAACAGGGGTATTCCATATCACTCAACCTTTGCAGGTGTGTACAAAACGTAAGATGAGTCTGGTTTTGGTCACATGAAGAGTTTGCTGTACGAGACGTCCATTCCTTCAGTTGAAGATCTCATCGTTCGAATACCTGCAACTGACAGAACGTAAGGAATTTCATTAAAGACCAGTGTCAGGCCCTTTAAATGACTTATGGTCGTAATTTCGAATACCTGTTTTAGTATAACCTTTCAATTACTGTTTCATTATTTTGTTGTTTCAGTTTCGGCTCTTTTTCTCTGCTCTTTGCACCATAGCTCATGGTTCTCAAACTGTGGGGCGCGCCCCCCTGGGGGGGCGCGATAAACCTGCGAGGGGGGCGCGAGCATATCGAAAATAAAAGATTAAAAAAAATTATTTACTGGAATGAAGTAAAAAAAAATACCTTCTGACATAATAAAAAACACATTTACATTGATATAATTTATATATATCATCTGCGATATTACGTCATAAAAAATAAAAGCTTCTACTTCAAAACCTCATTATTTATCTTTGAGATACTATAACCAAATAAAAAACATTTTATTTGATTTGCGGTAATCTCATGATGAGAGATTTTTTTATTCCGTGTTCTTTTCAAATTTAAAATATTACTCTTTCAGAGAAAAAAACAAAACCCAGACCCATAATCAAAAAAATTTTAAGGAGATAAAAATTTCATCACTGTTATATTATTGAAATATTGTACATTAGCTGTAGGCAGAGAGCAGAATGTATTTGCTGCGGTTTGACCTTCGAACTTACTTGTACGGTTAGTTTCGTCCCTGCTCTCTTATGTATTTGTTTTTTCATTTGGGATATTGTAAATAAGCTATTTCTGCTGCGTTTTTTTCCCTTGTAAAATATGTTTATGATTTCTGGAAAAGCATAGAGAGCACTTTGAAGGATTACTTGGCCAAGATTTATTTTTGAGTATTCCCAAACATATAAAGCATAATGAAAAACGTTTTACACAATTTTTTTAGAGCATCCATATTGTATTAAATACACTTTTAATCCGGGAGCGGTCACGCCGAGCACTGAGCTCACGAAATCGGTAATTCTGACAAAACTGTTTAATTGTTACCAATGGCCCTGACACTATCCTCCTGTTTCACAGTTTTAACGTGAACTTAAATATATTTGTCCCATATCTCCCTCTTTTTTGGGAGTGACAAACGTTTTTTTACAATCTTAAGGTACTTGTATTGACTGAGTTCCCGGTGCGATCACTTTTTTTCCAAAATATTTTTTGTGTCCATGCTACATCCCCCACCCTATGAATAACTTAGTGACTTCGACTGCCTTGTTGTACGACTTATTGTGGTTTGGTAAATGAGCAGGTAAATGTTTGGTAAATGATCAGAATATATATTTAAAAAAAAATGGGCATCTTTGATCTCTATTGAAAGATGTTAAAACTGATAAAAAAAAGGGATGAACCTGCTGGAATAATGCATATTAAAGTAAATTTGAGAAAAGCGATGAACATGAAACGAAAGAAAAATTTTCAAATGCTACCAAAAGAACCCCATCAACTAAAGTATGAAGCTATAAGTATCAGAAGACACACTTTGCTTTGTCAAAAACACACAAGCAAGCAAAAGTTCAACATGCTATTTGTCGAACATCAAAGGACTGTAAAATTACAATAACTAGAACAAAATATGACAGTTTTGCCTGCAAATAACATTCCTGTAATGTTAGCGAAAAGTGTCTGTGATTTGTGTCTTTTTTTAAGGTCACTCACAGTTTAAACATTTTAGTTCAGTTTTCTTGGATTTTTTCCTAGAATTAGCAAAGAAAAATTGAAAAGTCTTTGAAAGAAGGTAAGTATATTTTCTCTTAAGTAAATTTTTCACTAGAATTACGATTTTTATTGTGTACTATAAAAATAATTATGAAAAAAGGATTGGGGTGACTCAATAACCCCGCTTCACCATCAGTATCGAGTGATCACCTGCTGCCGGGGTTAAAACATATTGAACACTTTTCGCTTTAAATATTAAAAATAATACAATTATTCATCATCGGAATTGTATGTTATTGTTCATTATTCAACATCAATTCTAAATGCTAATTCTGTGAGGCTTAAAATTACAGTTCCTTAAAACTAATTATAATTTGAGCAATCATTTAAAAAAAATCATTTTACATATTTGTAAACATTGTCTCGCACTTGGCTTTACTTTCCTTACAATTCAGCGATTATATCAATAATGTTTTATTTTCTTATAAATGAACTCGTGCAAAGAGCGGGTACTTCAGCCGGTATACTTTTAATGTATCAGTGTGCTGCACAGAGTATTTTATAACTAATTAATTAATACTAAATTAAGAACAAGTTTTTTTAATAAGTATTAGCGACTTCTATGGGCTTGTCTTGCAGAGCAGAATGCTTATGATTAGAAACTGACCCTCTGATTTCTTTTTCTATATTTAGCTGATATCTATATTTTGTCTTCTAAGCAGCCACCGCATTTTGCAATATGTTCCAATTTAAAAATTAGAGGAAGGAAAAATAACATAATGATTATCCTATAACTTATTTTATTTTTTTGCTTAAAAGTAACATATACAAAATTTAATACTTATGTTATTAATTTGTACGATTTATAATTAAGATCGTGTATTGTAGCTTTAGCGTCAAAAAAAGTGCATTATTATTGCATTCAGTAATTTATTAATGTATAAGGGGGAGCGCGATAAAAATTGTGATTAAAAAGAGAGGCGCCAGTGCTGAAAGTTTGAGAAGCACTGCCATAGCTCGTAACTACGGCATTGGCGAACTTGCATTCCTATGTGATTTCAAGTTGTATCGGTATCCCCTATACACCCTGTAAGTTTTTCGCTCTGATAGTGAATCACCTTGCATAATAGTTTATATTGCATCCGACATTATTTTACACGGTTAATAAATTACATGAAACTTTGTGCAAAACCGTGCGAAATAAACAATATATTTGTTGAGTAAAAACTAAGTTACGTTCCACGTTCTTTTAAATCATAGTATTATGAAATTAAGAATGCAGTTTAAAAATTCCGTTCATTTATCACGAACTTTAAATTTATACATAATTCAGTAAATTAAAATAAAATGAGGAATGCATACATATTGCCTTAACACATAGGGCAATAAAGTAATTGTATTTGAAATAATAATATTAAATTATTCACCATTACTTGTATTTAACGGATTTTTAAAAAATGTGTAAAGCAAGTATAAATAATTGTTTCCAATATAAAGGTCTATGTTATACTGCTATGCTAAAATCTAATAAATGTCAATAATATTTTAAAATTATTTTTAGATTTTCTACTCACAGTAGAATTGAAAGCAGTTGTAAACTTAATTTAATTTCAACTAAAAAAGGTAAACGTGATGAGTATAAAGATATAATTACTATATTAGAGAGGTATAATTTTATAAAATGCTTGTGACCATTTTTTTCTTGGCTATATAAAATCACAGGCCCTGTTTCTATAAAATTTCAGCATAAAAAGAAATGGCATACGAAAAACTAATACTCTGTTGAATAGTTTTCTGAGCAGACTGGCATTAATAGGAAGTCAAAATTCATTCAGTTGTTTCTTAAAAGAGCCCGGAGATTTAGCAAGTGAATGGAGTGTAATGGCATGCTTTCAGAAACGAAAGAGAAGAAAACGCTTTTTAGATGAGCAGAGGTTTACGTTACGCTACTACATGTCTACTACTTTTTCCCCTTCCTTTCACAACTGCAACAGCTAAAAGTTTCTCTAAGCTAAAAATTATTAAAAATCATCTTATAGCTTTCATAGAACAAAATCGGTTTTCGAACTTTACAATACTGTCAGTAGAAACAGACGAACTTGAAAAAATAAAAATCATCTGCAATGGATATTGTTATAAATGCGTTTTCCGAAAAAAAATTAAGAAAAGCACCGATTAAACATCTGACTATATGCTAGTTCTTAAATAATAAAGTGTTTCAATACATATGTCTATGTATACTTATTTTGACACTTTTGAATAAGTTTCATCAATGCGATCATTTTTATTTTCCAAAAAAGAGCCCCCAACAAATTTTCGATACGGGGCTCATTCAGGCCTGGCTACATCCGTGAGCAGCACAGGAAAAAATCAATTTTTGTTGAACAAACTTGAGTAAAATTGAGTATTTTGATATTCCCTAACAAATCACGATAAACAACTGGCAAACTCAGAGCCTGAGGCACGAGTTAAAAGTCTCATGACTTCCTACTCAATATTCGACACGAATGTGAGATGTATTTCATACTTTGTCTGTTTCTCACTAGGCATTCTGTAGAATGCCTAGGCAATGTGTGAAATAAGAATCATTTCCGTTATTGCTGGCTAGTTTTAGGCATTCTATACAATGCCTAGGCATTCTATAAAATGCTGGATTTCATACTTTGCCTGTAACAGATAGATATATTTCTTCTACTGAGTATAAGGTAATGCAACTCATCAACATGTCATTGATGTGGTTCTGATGTATATCAAAGGTGACTTGTTATCGAGTCGGTTAGCACTTCAAACCATTGTGTCCAGTTGACGAACGTTATGGTCTTCAACAATTGTAGATGCTGATATTTCCGAAGGCATCGACAAAGTTGAACAGAATGCTCTCTTACAGAAATATAGTATCACCCCAGATGATAAGAACACTATTTACAGAAAAGACAATATTTAATAATACAGGAAATATAACAATGAAGGACAAATAAATGTTGGTGAAAAGTAGAGATTGCTTTTTGTCCTATCATATGTAAGACTCGAACATGACGGTTTTTCTGTATTTCTTTGACGCATCCAGACTCTTACTCTATATTTATAATCAGAAAAACAAAACTGAGAATTTTCACTAAACATTGCATTTTGCCATTCATTCGTTCAAGAGGCCGGATCTCCATGCGTCGGAGGGTTGATTTTGATGGCAGTCTTCAAAATGGTTGGTTTGTGTAGAAGCCACATTCAGTCAATAGTCGTGAAGCTGTGCTCTCATTTACTAGAGCATCCAAAGTTCCCTGAACATTTTATAGAATGTCAAAAGTAGTTAATTATACTGTCACCACCCAAATTCTTTGAAAGTGTCAATCCACATGCTCTGTTTATACGTCTAAATCAGGGATGGCCAATCTTTTAGGGATGAGTGCCGATATCTGATGAAAAGAAATTATGCGGTGCCACTTCCAACTTCTCGAACAAACAAAAAGTATTGAAAGATGAAAAAATGCTACTTATAAGTTATTGCGAAATTTTTACTCAAATAGCACATTTTTATGCAATAATAAGTAGTGGGCATTTAAAAATAGTATAATAAATAAATATAGAAATAAGAGAAAATACAAACTTATGGTTACTTTTATGGTTAATATACTTTTAACGGGTTCAGAATCAGTTAATTTAGGTATAAAAATGAGTAAATTAACAGTTACTTCTAAATAATTATTTAACTGTTAGTACTTGCTAAGTGCGGCTTTGAAATATGTAGTTTTATTTTTTTTAAATTTTTTATTAGTTCTCTTGAACATGTTAACAAATTCGGTTGTCTTAGGTGCAAATCAGTTAATTTTGAGAGACATTTTCGTTGTATTGTGTTCATAATAGAAAATATTTGTTCACAAACATGTTGATTCATATATATATACCTACAGTAATATCTTACTTCCAAATCATGTAAACTTTAAAATAAAATAAAAAAAAAAATGTTTTTGATACAAATTTCCATAATTCAATATAATGCCAATTACTTGAAGTTAAAAAAAAATTCTCATATCTTCTAATCAGTGTAGTATGGTGCTGTAGTTAAATAATTTTGATTTTGAATGAAGTTAGGCAATTTAATTAATCACACTTTGATAAAATTGTAAGAAAAATTATCATTTATTGTTATTTTTCAAATTAAAAAAAATTCAATGAATCTTCGAGTGCTACTGTAACAACTACAACCTGCGTGACATGGGCTGGCCATCCCTGATCTAACTGGACCTGATCTGTCATGATGATTCCCGTTTCATCTTCGGTCCATCTATTCCAAACTCTTTGTACAGTGAAGCCATTTATGTGCTTTTCAGTAGCAATCAGGTGCATGTAATTTTATAATCTAACCTCTTGTAATATACCTAGATGATTTGAATTTTCTTCGGTATCTTTGACATTCAGGATGTTTTTACACCCCACGCATATCTACCAGGATCAAGTAAATCAAAGGACAAAGGATGTAGACTTCTGGTTGATCTGCCTTTAACTTCCCTTTTTATTCGGCGCTATTACCACGCAACCAACTTGCGCTTCATATTAACCATATAACTTGTTTAGCTGCATTAATTACTTGTATATTTTCCGAATGGTACAAGTAAATATTTATGCATATTTAATATTATTTACATTTTAATCTGCAAACATTGCACCGACTCCTCATGGATAGTTGATATTCAATTTTTTGCTCTATATCGTACAGCGTATTAATTTTTTGCCAAATTGGGACTAATAATATGGATATGTTTTTTACACAGGGTGAGACAAAATGTAAATAAAAATAAAGCCAAAATACACTGAAATACCACTGACTTGTAGATGGCAAGGGCAATTCAAATGTGTACCGCTGCGGTAACTGCATACATAGCGTGTGCTGTGGTTGTTCTGAATTAGTTGTTGTAATTTCCAATATGGGTAATCTGCCTAATTTAGACGCCTTAGATCGCGGACAAATCGTAGGTGCGTGACGCATGGGACATTCAATTTCCTAAATCATCACAGGACTAGGATTTTAAAGGTCGACAGTGTCAAGTATACCAAGAATACATGGATTGGGCCCAAAACACAAGGGAACGGGCAAACTGCAAAGGACAATTAGCCATGACAGTGCGTGTTAAAAGACGACTCAGGTGTATTGTACGTAGCTAGTGAAGCCAAACATTAGCTCAAATTACCACCCAGTTGAATGACGGTGCCAGTCGTACAGTCAGTAAACGGACTGAGCAAAGCTCGCTTCACCGCATGGGTTTCAGGAGCCGTCGGTCTAGGAGAGTATCATTGTTCAATGCTCGCCATCTGGCCGCAGGAATTGCCTGAGCAAGAGACCACAGAGACTGGAAGGTAGAAGAATGGAAATGAATAGCATGGAATGTTGAATCTCTATTCCGGCTACTTAACACCGATCGGAAGCTGAGAATAGGGCATCAGGCTTATGAAGCCAAGGGTCTTACATGCCAGGTTGGAACTGTACAAGGGCATGGTGGCTCAATTATGGTCTAGGGTGTTTTTTCGTAGCCTTGTTTGGGATCTGTGGTGCGTGTATCTACCTTCCTCGATGAATTCGGTACATACACAGTTTCTGGTTTATCATCTCCATCCGTTTATGCTGTTTTGTTATCATCACGCTAATGGAGTTTTCAAGCAAGACAACTGTACCTCTCAAAAGTCCCGGTTGGCTACTGGCTGATTGGATGATCAATCCTCTGACTTTTTTGTCATAAACTGGCCACCTAGAAGCCCATACTTAAATTCTATTGAGCAACTTTGGAATGTTGTGGAACAAGGCGTGAAAGGTCATCACGCAGCACCAACGAAACTTATTGAATTATGGACAGCTTTAGCCAATATTTGGCAAGTCGTTCCTGTGGAACGTTTCCAGAAACTCGTTGAATCCATGCCTTGTCGTGTGGCAGCCGCTATCAAGGCCAGAGGAGGCCCAACTCGTTACTAGGTAGGTATCCCTAATTCAGTGGCACTTCAGTGTATTTTAGTAAATTCTTTTATGGATACATAATAGCAGTAGAATTCTGTTTTAGTAAGAATACAGTTGAAAAAGAGCAACATTTAGTAATATTCATCTACAATATGCTATATAGGT
This sequence comes from Trichonephila inaurata madagascariensis, assembly GCA_019973955.1. Classification (NCBI taxonomy): domain Eukaryota; kingdom Metazoa; phylum Arthropoda; class Arachnida; order Araneae; family Nephilidae; genus Trichonephila; species Trichonephila inaurata. The sequence continues at coordinate 298,921 of BMAV01026974.1, forward strand.
ATATCGTAACATTATACTGAAATATTTATACTATAGGACTATTAAAAATATTTGAAAATCCCTTAATAAAAAAGAAAGTGAACCATAATATATATGTATTGAAAAAAATATTTTATGCTTTCAGAATAATGGGCCAAATTTGTTTCATTATTGCTTGAATCTTCAACAACGGTTGATAGGTTAAGTATAAGAAATTATCTATTGTCTTCAAATAAAATAAGTAAATTCCTTGATGATAATTCTTATATTTTATTTTGAAAAAGAAAAATGTTAAAAAAAATTAATCTACTAAACTATTTCTTGAATTTTATCTTTTCGATTAATTAAAAAGTTCCTACGGAGAAAATTCAGCGTAACAGACTACATTTTTAAAACCTGTTTCGCCTATGAAATTTCCTGAGAAAAATGTATGAGTGTTCTTTTAATAAACAGGCATTGAATTAACAAATAAAGGTAAAAGTTAAAAGAGAAAAAAAGTCTATCAGAGATTTTAAGGGAAATCTAGAATAATAAAAATCGTTTGCACTTATTTAAGAATTTTGTTTTTCCTTATACAAGTTTCAACGTTCAAAAAATTACTAAAGATGAAATTTAAATGAAAAAAAAATATACGTTTTGATAATGCTTTCAAGAACATATAATGTTTCATGGCATATATTTTGCCTTATTTCATAACCTTTTTTAAAAAAAATCCAGCTTTAAAATATTTTATGTTGTTTTAATGCGATTTTTCACGTTATTTTATTTCTGTAAAACTTCAGATCTAAGAAAAACAAATTATTGAAAAACATTTTCATTTAAAAGAAATGATTTTTATGCTGTGTTTTCGTTAAAAAAGAGCGTAGTGAAAATAATAGCAAAAACAAGTATATTTTACTTTTTTTACAGCAAATGCAGAGTAAAACATGGAAAAATATTAATTGAAAACAAGCTCATTTTAAATATTTTAATTCACTGATGACGAAAACAAATGGTTTTACATGATACTTTAATTTATTTTGAATTTTATTTCTTTAAAAAAATAAGAATAGAAAAATATATAATACACCGTTCCTAACATCAAATAAATTTTTAAAAAAATGTATTATTTTTATAAAGCGATAATTACCTGGAATATTTTAATTCATACGATACTTCTAAGGAAATTTAATATCTTTTTCGTGACATGTAAGGCAAATCATTTTTATTTATTCAAATATTTTTTACATATATCATTTTATATTTATCATTATGTGACTAATAATATAAATTATTCTAAATTAAATTAAAACACCTTCAGAAATACAAAAAATGCTTTAATGAGCAATTTTACAGTTTATCAAAAACTGCGTACAGAATTACATAATTAGACTTGATTATCATTGACACATTTTTTGATAACTATTCACAGGTTTTTTCCTAAATGTATATATATTAGTGCTTCTCAAACTTCCATTACTTGTGACCCAATTTTCAGTCA
>BMAV01026974.1:305379-320594 GCA_019973955.1 Trichonephila inaurata madagascariensis
TTAAAATTGTTTATTTTTTATATTACTTGTTACCTTATTTTAGTAATTGAAATAATGGGGCACTCCTTTTCAAAGCCAGAACTTTTGCGTGAAATCCTTAAGAAATTTTACAGCAAAATATTTTTACACTATTGTTTACTACGGAAAAATTTTTGCGCTGCTGTTTGCTAAAATCATAACACTGGGGAAGAAATTATGAGCATTCAATGAAACTAGCAGAAAAAGTGGTGTAACACATAAAATTGTTATGAGATTATTCATGTGTGTGTGGGTTGTGAACAAAAATACTATAAAATTGAATGAATTACGTATATTGTGGTTCTATTTGGAAAAAGCATTAAAATTCACACACAAACATGAATAAGTGTGTTCTTTTTTCTTTTCTTTTTTTAGTTTTTAAAAAATTGCACCATAAGCAATATTGTAGTCAAGCGTTTCTCAAACTGTGGGGTGCTCCCTCTGTAGGGGACGTGATAACTCTACGAGGGGGGCGCGAGCATACTGAATAGTCGAAAACAAAAGATTATTTAAAAAAATATTAATTTGCTGAAAGCAAACAAACAAAATACATTCTGACATAATAATAAATAAATACACTTTTACACAAATATCATACTCTTTTAAATGTATCAGTATAGCACAATGTATTTTATAATTAATTTAGCAATACTAAAGGCCGTATCACACGTATACTTTTCATGCAATTTTTTCGCCCAATTTTTGGCCGAATCTGAGGGAGAAGAGTTGCCGTAAACAAAACGACATGTTCTGACGTCAGCCGCTCTCTATCTCCATATTGAAAAATTACTCGCTGATTTCTCTTCTTCGGAAAACGAGCATCCAAAATTATTTTTTTTCATTTCGCTTATGCTTTTGTTGATGGGTGTAAGCAGAAATAGAGTACTATTCTATTTAAAATACTATACGGCAAATCTGAAGTGTTAGACGAAACCAAAGCCGCCATCTTGTTTATGACGTAGGGCGCCGAAGAACCTCTTTGGCTGGAATTTCAAGCAATTTTTATTTAGAACAACTTTTTGAGCTCGCTAGCAAAACATTGTTCTAAGGCGGTTGCTACGGCAACTGAGTAAAAATTGCACGAGTTGGACGAAAAATTGCTTGAAACGCTTACGTGTGATACGGCCTTAAGAATAAGTTTAATAATTTCCATTAAACTCATAGGCTTGTTCATATATAAAATTATATATTAAAATTAGCACTTATCTTGATAATTTTTACTATTTATAATTAATCCCCTTCCTGCTCATTAAAAATACGTCATTCGCTCCCTAATGTCACCGTTTTTCACGTAGACGTGCGTATGTGATGTATTAGGGGGAAGATAGAAAAGGAATACAAAAGCAAATAGCATTCCAAGGCTTTGTGAAAAATTGTATGAATGACACTGCTTAGAAAAGATCGTACTTCGGAAAGACGTATATATACGTCCGGGGCAATTAATTCTTTGGCTGAGGGGAACTTTATATAAGCAGGCGGCACTTAAGAGGTTAAAGTCGTATTGCAAAGTCGTCTTTAGCATCAAAGTATAGTATTATTGAATTCAATACATCGTTTTTGTATGGAGGAGGGCGTGATGAAAATTATGATTGAATTTTGGGTCACAAATATTGAAAGTTTGAGAAGCACAGTTGTAGACTTACAATCATGGTTTAGCAGAGCGTTCTGTATTCTTGATTATTTCCTCATAGCATCATCTAATTGAGATGATTACTTTTTTACTATACGATTATAGACTTCATGAACTGATTTTTTTATGGGGGGATACAGTTACACCATATAATGTTTAAATCGTAATATATACCTTAAAAGGATTTAAGTCAAGATAGATTTTTAGAGTAAGTCTAATAAATGAATTATTGTAGTTTAAAGCCATTGTTTATATATCTTGGCTTTGTGTCAAAAAAAAAAGTCGGCTGTGTGGCGTAGTTGATTCGTCATTGGCATTCTACACCTAAGGTTGCGGTTTCGACCAGAGCCCAACTCGGTGGATTTTGTTGATGCAGAAAATCAAAAGCGTTCAGATTATGTGGCATGCAAAAAATCCCTTGAGTTTTCATTTGGCTTGGGTAGTCTTGACGAAATTAAATTCCTAAGTACAATTTCGCATCATCAGAATTCAGTGCATCCCACTGGGGAGGAAACTGTGCGTCAAAATTACTTGCGGCAATTGATATCGACTACATGATGACGCACTAAAAAGTGATACTAGCTCCTGAAGAATGTACTAGATTTGCAAATTATAAATGCCAATTCGCAGCCCCATTAGAGAAAGAAAGTGTCAAAAAAAATTAATCGTTTTGAAAAATTTATGGAATATTATTAAAAAACAAATTACTTATACGAAGTAATGTTTGTAGTTTTAGAATTGTGTGTATATACATTTTGACGTTATCATTTTGATTACCGGTCATGTGGAGTTGCGTTGATAAATTTAATACTATAAGAACGCAGTAGATTGTTCTCAGAATCTCATTTGATTAAAAGACAAATCTGGATGTCTGTTTATATATCTATGCACACACACGTACATACACATACATACACAAACATATATATATATATATATATGTATATATATATATATCAGTGTTTCTCAATCTGTAGGGCGCCCCCTGGGGTGGAGTGATAATCCAACGAGGGGGCGCAAGCCCATCGAAAAGTCAAAAATTCAAAACATTATTTAAAAATATTATTAATTTACTGAAAGGAAGTAAAGCAAAATACATTCTAAAACAATAAAAAATAAAATACACATTTACACTGATATAATACACTTATAAATGTATCAGTACTGCAAAATGTACTTGATAATTAATTTAACAATACCAAGTTAATAACAAGTTTAACAATTACCAGTGCCCCCATGGGCTTGTCACATGTAAAATTATATATAAAATTTAATTTTTTTCTTGATAATTCGTAGGGTTTGTAATTAAGTTTGTATTGTAGATTTACGTCAAAATACATCATTATTGAATTCAATTAATTATTATTGTTTGGATGGGGAAGGGAGCGCGAAGAAAATTATGACTGAAAATTGGGTCACAAGTAATGGAAGTTTGAGAAGCACTAATTTATATACATTTAGGAAAAAACCTGTGAATAGTTATCAAAAAATGTGTCAATGATAATCAAGTCTAATTATGTAATTCTGTACGCAGTTTTTGATAAACTGTAAAATTGCTCATTAAAGCAACTTTTGTATTTCTGAAGGTGTTTTAATTTAACTTAGAATTATTTATATTATTAGTCACATAATGATAAATATAAAATGATACATGTAAAAAATATTTGAATAAATAAAAATGTTTTGCCTTACATGTCACGAAAAAGATATTAAATTTCCTTAGAAGTATCGTATGAATTAAAATATTCCAGGTAATTATCGCTTTATAAAAATAATACATTTTTTTAAAACTTTATTTGATATTAGGAACGGTGTATTATATATTTTTCTATTCTTATTTTTTTAAAGAAATAAAAATCAAAATAAATTAAAGTATCATGTAAAACCAATTGTTTTTGTCATCAGTGAATTAAAATATTTAAAATGAGCTTGTTTTCAATTAATATTTTTCCATGTTTTACTCTACGTTTGATGTAAAAAAGTAAAATATACTTGTTTTTGCTATTATTTTCACTACGCTCTTTTTTAACGAAAACACAGCATAAACTTAAAAATCATTTCTTTTAAATGAAAATGTTTTTCAATAATTTGTTTTTCTTAGACTTGAAGTTTTACAGAAATAAAATAACGTGAAAAATCGCATTAAAACAACATAAAATATTTTAAAGCTGGATTTTTTTTAAAAAAAAGTTATCAAATAAGGCAAATATGCCATGAAACATTATATGTTCTTGAAAGCATTATCAAAACGTATATTTTTTTTTTCATTTAAATTTCATGTTTAGTAAATTTTTGAACGTTGAAGCTTGTGTAAGGAAAAACAAAATTCTTAAATAAGTGCAAACGATTTTTATTATTCTAGATTCCTTTAAAATCTCTGATAGACTTTTTCTCTTTTAACATTTACCTTTATTTGTTAATGCAATGCCTGTTTATTAAATGAAAACTCATACATTTTTCTCAGGAAATTTCATAGTTGAAACATGTTTTAAAAATGTAGTCTTGAATTACTATAAAGACTGTTACGCTGAATTTTCTCCGTAGGAACTTTTTAATTAATCGAAAAGATTAAATTAAAGAAATAGTTTAATGGATTAATTTTTTTTAACATTTTTCTTTGTCAAAATAAAATATAAGAATTATCATCAAGGAATTTACTTATTTTATTTGAAGACAATAGATAATTTCTTATACTTAACCTATCAACCGTTGTTGAAGACTCAAGCAATAATGAAACAAATTTGGCCCATTATTCTGAAAGCATAAAATATTTTTTTCAATACATATATATTATGGTTCACTTTCTTATTTATTAAGTGATTTTCAAATATTTTTTAATAGTCCTATCGTATAAATATTTCATTATAATGTGTGTGTTACGATATATCTATATAGCATAATGTAGATGAATATTACTAAATGTTGCTCTTTTTCAACTGTATTCTTACTAAAACAGAATTCTACTGCTATTATGTATCCATAAAAGAATTTACTAAAATACACTGAAGTGCCACTGAATTAGGGATACCTATCTAGTAACGAGTTGGGCCTCCTCTGGCCTTGATAGCTGCTGCCACACGACAAGGCATGGATTCAACAAGTTTCTGGAAACGTTCCACAGGAACGACTTGCCAAATATTGGCTAAAGCTGTCCATAATTCAATAAGTTTCTTTGGTGCTGCATGATGACTTTTCACGCCTTGTTCCACAACATTCCAAAGTTGCTCAATAGAATTTAAGTATGGGCTTTTAGGTGGCCAGTTTATGACAAAAAAGTCAGAAGATTGATCATCCAATCAGCATAAACAGATGGAAATGATAACCCAGAAACTGTATGTACCGAATTCATCGAGGAAGGTAGATAACACGCACCACAGATCCCAAACAAGGCTACGAAAAAACACCCTAGACCATAATTGAGCCACCATGCCCTTGTACAGTTCCAACCTGGCATGTAGGACCCTTGGCTTCATGAGCCTGATGCCCTATTCTCAGCTTCCGGTCGGTGTTAAGTAGCCGGAATAGAGATTCATCAGTCCATGCTATTCATTTCCATTCTTCTACCTTCCAGTCTCTGTGGTCTCTTGCTCAGGCAATTCCTGCGGCCTGATGGCGAGCATTGAGCAATGATACTTTCCTAGACCGACGGCTCCCTAAACCCCTGCGGTGAAGCGAGCGTTGCTCAGTCCGTTTACTGACTGTACGACTGGCACCGTCATTCAACTGGGTGGTAAGTTGAGCTAATGTTTGGCTTCACTGGCTACGTACAATACACCTGAGCCGTCTCTTAACACGCACTGTCATGGCTAATTGTCCTTTGCAGTTTGCCCGGTCCCTTGTTTTTGCCCCCAATCCATGTATTCTTAGTATAATTGACACTGTCGACCTTTAAAATCCTAGTTTCTGATGATTTAGGAAATTGAATGTCCCATGCGTCACGCACCTACGATTTGTCCGTGATCGAAGGTGTCTAAATTAGTCAGATTGCCCATGCTGGAAATTCCAACAACTAATTCAGAACAACCACACTATATATGCAGTTACCGTAGCGGTACACATTTGAATTGCCCTTGCCATCCACAAATCAGTGATATTTCAGTGTATTTTAGCTTTATTTTTATTTACCTTTTGTATCATCCTGTGTAAAAAACATATCCTTATTATTAGTGCCAATTTGGCAAAAAATTAATACGTTGTACGATATAGAGCAAAAAATTGAATATCAACTATCCATGAGGAGTCAGTGCAATGTTTGCAGATTAAAATGTAAATAATATTAAATATACATAAATATTTACTTGTACCATTCGGAAAATATACAAATAATTAATGCAGCTAAACAAGTTATATGATTGATATGAAGTGCAAGTTGTTTGCGTGGTTATAGAGCCGGATAAAAGGGAAGTTAACGGCAGATCAACCAGAAGTCAACATTCTTTGTCGCTTGATTTACTTGATCCTGGTAGATATGCGTGGAGTGTAAAAACATCCGGGATGTCAAAGATACCGAAGACAATTCAAGTCATCTAGGTATATTACAAGATGATAGATTATAAAATTACACGCACCTGGTCGCTACTGAAAAGCACATAAATGGCTTCACTGTACAAAGAGTTTGGAATAGATGGACCGAAGATGAAACGGGAATCATCATGAATGATCAGGTCCAGATAGACCAGGGATGGCCAGCCCATGCCACGCAGGGTGTTGTTGTTACAGTAGCACTCGAAGATTCATTGATTTTTTTTTAATTTGAATAATGATAATAAATGATAATTTTTCTTACAATTTTATCAAAGTGTGGTTAATTATATTACCCAACTTCATTCAAAATCAAAATTATTTAACTACAGCAACATGCTACACTGATAAGAATATATGATAACTTTTTTTTAAATTCAAGTAATTGGAATTATATTGAATTACGGAAATTTGTATCAACAAACATTTTTTTAAAAAAAATTTACATGATTTGGCAGTAAGACATTGCTGTAGGTATGAATCAACATGTTTGTGAACAAATATTTTCTATTATGAACACAGTAAAACCAAAATGTCGCTCAAAATTAGCTGATTTGCACCTAAAACAACCAAATGTTGTTAACATTTTCAAGAGAACTAATAAAAAATTTTTAAAAAAATAAAACTACATATTTCAAAACTGCACTTAGCAAGTACTAACTGTTAAATAATTATTTAGAAGTAACTCTTAATTTACTCATTTTTATACATTAATTAACTTATTCTGAACCCATTAAAAGTATATTAAACATAAAAGTAACCATAAGTTTGTATTTTCTCTTATTTCTATAGTTATGTATTATACTATTTTTAAATGTCCACTACTTATTATTGCAATAAAATGTGCTATTTGCGTAAAAATTTCACAATAGCTTATAAGTAGCATTTTTTTTATCTTTCGATATTTTTTGTTTGTTCAAGAAGTTGAAAGTGATACTCATAATTTCTTTTCATCAGATAGTGGCACTCTTCCCTAAAAAAATGGCCACCTCTGATTTAGACGTACAAAACAGCGTATGTGGATTTGCACTTTCAAATGATTGTGGTGGCGACCATATAATTAACTACTTTTGACATTCTGTCAAATGTTCAGGGAGCTTTGGATGCTCTAGTAAATGTGAGCACATCTTCACGAATATTGACTGAATGTAGCTTCTACACAAACCCAGCATTTTGAAGACTGCCATCGACATCAACCCTCCAACGCGTTGAAATCCGGCCTCTTGTACGAATGAATGGTAAAATGCAATGTTGAGTGACAATTCTCAGTTTTGTTTTTCTGATTATAAATATAGAGTAAGAGTCTGGATGCGTCAAAGGGATATAAAAAAACCGTCATGTCCGAGTCGTACACATGGTAGGACAAAAAGCCGTCTCCACTCTTCAACAACATTTATTTGCCCTGAATTGTTAAATTTCCTGTATTATTAAGTATTTTCTTTACTGTAAATAGTGTTCTTATCATGAAGGTTGATACTATATTTCTGTAAGGGAGCATTCTGTTTAATTTTGTCTATGCCTTCGGAAATATCAGCATCCGCAATTGTTGAAGACCTTAACGTTTGTGTCAGTTGTATACAATAGTTTGAAGGGCTAACAGACTCGATAACAGGTCACCTTTGATATACATCAGAAGCACATCGGTGACATGTTGATGAGTTGTTGCAGCTAGTTGTATATATATATATTACCTTATACTCAGTAGAAGAAATATATCTGTTACCGGCAAAGTATGAAATCCGACATTCTACAGAATGCCTAAAACTAGCCGGCAATGTATGAAATGATTCTTATTTCGTACATTGCCTAGTCATTTTATAGAATGCCTAATGAGAGATAAGCAAAGTATGAAATACATCTCCGATTCGTTTCGAATATTGTGTAGCAAGTCATGAGACTTTTAACTCGTGCCTCAGGCTATGAGTTTGCCAGTTGCACTTTGTGATTTGTTTGGGAATATCAAAATACTCAATTTTACTCAAGTTTGTTCAAGAAAAAAATGTTGTTTTTCCTGTGTTGCACACGGACGTAGCCAGGCCTAAATGAACCCCATATAGAAAATTTGTTGGGGGTTCTTTTTTGGAAAATAATTAAAAAAGATCGCTTTGACGAAAATTATTGAAAAGTGTCAAAATAAGTATACATAGACATATGTGTTGAAACACTTTATTACTTAAGAACTTGCTTATAGTCAGTGGTTTAATAGGTGTTTTCTCGATTGTTTTTCGGCAAACGCATTTATAACCATATCCATTGCAGATGATTTTAATTTTTCAAGTTCGTCTGTTTCTACTGACAGTATTGTAAAGTTCGAAAAACGATTTTGACCTCAGAAAACTGTAAGATGATTTTTAATAATTTTTAGCTTAGAAAAACTTTTAGCTGTTGCAGTTGTGAAAGGAAGGGGAAAAAGCAGTAGGCATGCAGTGGCGTAACGTAAACCTCCGCAACGGTGGAGGCGGCTGCCCAAATCCTGACTAACGCCAAGCACGTACTCTTTGTAAGATCCAGCTTGGGGCCCAAAACTTGACTTTGCTGGGAGGCCCTAATATTTTCCGTTACGCCATTGTAGGCAGGTTATAATAATATTTGGAAAACTGTAGGTGAGGCTATTGAAATTAATTAACACTAGTTCTGTGTGTTCCTTCATAGAATGGCTTACTCCATTTCGGATTTTAAACATCTTTTTGAAGTAAACGGTTTGTAGATGTTGTGTGTTAAGTATGTATCATATTCTGTGGCTAGATTTGCTGTCTGTTTTTTTTTTAAATTTTATTTATTTATTTATTTTTATTATTGTTATTTTCTTAGTTCGAAAAGAATAAATATTTATCCCGTTGTAAGATTTCGAAAATATTGCTAGGATCAAGGAAACTAGAATCTTTGTCCGGTTTGAGGTATTAACACATCTAAACAGCAATAATCCACATTCACTTTGAAAACGATTCCGGATATGAAATTCACTCATCTTCTGATAACTCATCAAAAAAGCGTTTTCTTATCTTTCGTTTTTGAAAGCATGACATTACACTCCATTAACTTGCTAGATCTCTGGACTCTTTTAGCAAACAACTGAAAAATTTTGACTTCCTATTAGTGCCAGTCTGCTCAGAAAACTATTCAACAGAGTATTAGCTTTTCGTATGTCATTTCTTTTTATGCTGAAGTTTTATAGAAACAGAGCCTATGATTTTACATAGCCAAGAAAAAATTGGTCTCACAAGCATTTTATAAAATCATACCTCTCTAATATAGTAATTATATCTTTATACTCATCACGTTTACCTTTTTTAGTTGAAATTAAATTAAGTTTACAAATGCTTTCATTATTACTGTGAGTAGAAAATCTAGAAAATAATTTTAAAATATTATTAACTTTTATTAGATTTTAGCATAGCAGCATAACAGACTTTTATATTGGAAACAGATATTTATACTTGCTTTAAACATTTTTTTACAAATCCGTTAAATACAAGTAATGGTGAATAATTTAATATTATTATTTCAAATACAATTAGTTTATTGCCCTATGTGTTGAGGTAATATGTATGCATTTCTCATTTTATTTTAATTTACTGAATTATGTATAAATTTAAAGTTCGGGATAAATGAACGGAATTTTTAAACTGCATTCTTAATTTCATAATACTATGATTTAAAAGAACGTGGAATGTAACTTAGTTTTTACTCAACAAATGTATTATTTATTTCGCACGGTTTTGCGCGATGTGTCATATAATTTATCAACCGTGTAAAATAAAGCCGGATGCAATATAAACTATTATACAAGGTGATTCATTAACAGAGCGACAAACTTGCAGAGTGTATAGGGGGTAAAGACACAACTTGAAATCACATAGGAATGCAAGTTCGTCAATGCCGTAGTTACGAGCTATGGTGCAAAAAGCAGAGAAAAAGAAAAGAAACTTCAACAAAATAATGAAACAGAAATTGAAAGGTTATACTAAAACAGGTATTCGAAATTACGACCAGATGTCATTTAAAGGGCTTGGCAATGGTGCGTAATGGATTCCCTTACGTTCTGTCAGTTACAGATTTCGAACCATGAGAACTTCAACTGAAGGAATGGACGTCTCGTACACCAAAGTCTCTTCATGTGACCAAAATCAGACTCATCTCACCTTCTGTTCACAATTGCAAAGGTCGAGTGATAAGGAATACCCCTTTTCCAATAATAAGGAATACCCCTGTTCCAATAACGTCCCTGGTACAAACACCAAGCAGCGTGCTCATTACGATTCACAGCTCCTTACACGATTAGCACATCGAGAAGATACCATAAAATCCGATGTATAGCTCGCACTAGCGCATAAAGCACACCCATACTTTCAAGCTGCATTTATTTCATTTTTAGGTATATTCGCTGTTTAATGCGCCCCCTCCCTTTTTTTACAAAGGAGCCAGAGGTGCGCGTGTACAACACTCGTACGTTTTTAAGGTATCCTACTACGTTCGGAACCAGGATTTTGCAAAAGCGCATACATGGATAATTTTCTTTATATTTAGTGTCACTTAGATTAGAATACATGTATAAAATGGTTTTAAGGAAATTTTGACAAAATAAATATTGAAATACAATATTTTGGCAAAAAATTAACTTAGAATAATCTTTTTTCAAAATGTTCTCCTTTTGTGAAAAATGCTTCTATTATAATAATATTTTGCCTGTATATAGCTCAGACCTCTCTACAGAGGCTCAACTAGAATTTTTCAAATATATAACTTAGAAGTGGGTTTATTCATATTTAACGACAACAGAGGGGAGCAATTTTAAGGAAAAAAAACGCCGATAATTATTTCAAATGGTTGTAACTCTGAAAATAATGTGAATTTTTCAAAAATTCTAGTTGACCCTCTATAGAGAGGTCTGAGCTATATATAGGCAAAATATTATTATAATAGAAGCATTTTTCACAAAAGGAGAGCATTTTGAAAAAAAAATATTCTAAGTTAATTTTTTGCCAAAATATTTTATTTAAATAATTTTTTGTCAAAATGTCGTTAAAACAATTTTATACATGTATTCTAATCTGAGTGACACTAAATATCATGAAAATTATCCATTTATGCGCTTTTTTTAAAATCATGGTTCCGAACGTAGTCGCGCGCGCGGATACCTTAAGTCATATATTCAAGTTATTATCCCAGGATTTTGAATAAGTATAAGAATAAGAGCCCATTCATTAGGTATATGTCATTTCTTTCAATTATATAGTATTCCAATCTATGTGGAGGTTTAATTTTTCTTACGCTCATCTCTTTTTTTTTTTTTTTTTTATTTTTGGAGGTATCATTTTTATATCCGGTATATAACGCGCACCTATAAATTTCGATGTCATTTTTTGCGTTAAAAGTGCGCGTTATACGCCGGATTTTACGGCATATATAATATATATATATAAAAAAAATACCTAGAATATATTGTAAAATATACAACTAATTACACAGTAATGAATTTTAAAAATATAATTTGCTTGAATAACAATCGAAAGATCAATGAAATACTTACTCTTTGTAAAGAAAACTCTCTTTCAAATATTTAATGTTTACAAGAAGATAAATCTACAAAATTCTGTAAAAAATTCTAAAACATTTCTAAAAATAGATCAGTAAACACGAGTGCATACATAAACACATGTTTAAAGTATGAAATATAATATATCTTAAAGAATACAACCAGATTTATTTTATTTTATTTCAGAATTAATGTTACCTTTATAATGTTAAAATTCTATTTATAAACTCGAATGGTTTCGCTTTTAATGATTTCGGAGAGAATACTTCATTAATCCTACAATTATAATTAACATTCGTTAAAATAATTTTTAACCCTCTTCATTTATTTGCTACATAACTAAAATAAATGTTTCGAAACATCTAATACAGCAGCTCATCTGTCTGTTTTTGAAACATGAAATGCTTTTATTTTTTAATTAAAAATTCCTTTCCTTTGAGTTACACAGTAAATTATTTAACGTAATATTTTATAATGTTTTCTATTATATTGTTTCAATTCTATTGTTTGTTTTTCTATTGTTCTTTTGTACAGCTTGGAATTTCTAGTTACCTACAACGTGCTTCTTTATAGAGAAAAGTAAAGGGAAATACAGGGTGTCCGTGAGCAAAGTATTCAAAGACTATGGCTTATTATTACGGAACTACCTATTGGAATGTAATAAACTATTCATCCATGGAATGGAAAGCCCTATGAGAATTTTTGAGTCTAGTCTGATTGACAGCAAGTGCGTGCATTATCTGGTAATCGCACGCCATAAACTTGTTACACTGATTTTATTACCAAAGATAAGGACGCCACAACAAAAGATTCATTGCGTACTTTGATTAACGAAATTTGAATTAGTCACGCATGTGCAGCGACGTGTTCGAACTGAATGGAATGTCGATCCTCCGACATCAAAATCTATCCACCAATGAGAAAGAACTTTAAAGGAGACGGGACCTTTGGTACCTCAAACCGGTAAGTATACTTAAGTTTCATGAAGATATTGCGTGATTCAATTTGTAGGAGTCCTGATAAGTCTATTCGGCAAGCCAGTAACGTTATTCTGTTTTGTTCGAACACGTCAATGTGCTTGCGTGAATGATTTAAATTCCATTAACCAAAGTACGCAGGTAACCTTTTGCTGTAGAGTCCACATGTTCACTAATGAAGTCAGTGTAACAAATTTATTGTCTGTGATTTCCGAATAATGCGCGCACGTGCGGCCGATCGGACTAGACCCTAAAAAATTCTCCGAGGGGTTTCCAATACATGAATGAACAGTTTATTACATTCTGATGGGTAGTTCTTTTATAATAAGTCATAACCAAGCATACTTTAAGCCCGTAGACACTGTATATTTAATGTTGGAAGGAGGGATCCATATTTATAAGTTAAAATGTTGTAGTTAATTTTAAACACAATATTTTGCTGATAAATTGTGTCTGAGTGGTTAAGGTAATGCAGTTTTTAGTCTGCCACTTTCCAGTCATATACGTTCAATTTCCGAGTCACCAAATTCCCGTCGGTATCTGCAATGGAAATAACTACAAGCAAAATCGAATTGCAATGACTTAAATTGCATTCATGGAGAGGCTTGGAAAACATAAGCACATGATTTGTCGGCTACTTGGTCCTCCAGTTCATTTGACGTTTATTTTAAAGAATAATATCTGTTGGCTGTAGTTTTTGTATAGACATAGAAGACGCTTTTGTAATCAATCCAATCATTATTTTTTGATGTTTCAGGCAATTTTTTTTCTTCCGGTGCATAATGGTTTGTAGAAAATAATATTTTCATTGATATCGCTACTTTATCTTCCAAGTAGCCAAATATCCTAGTAGTTGGTGATCGAAGCCCAGTATGACAGTTCAAAGAGAACGAAAATGTAATCGTTAAGAGGAAATAGTTTTGTTTTTGCTACAATAACAATATAAATTTTAAAACTCTAAATTTTGTTTAAACTGCGTTAATTGTTTTTATTACAAATAAAAAAAAACATTGACAAGTAAAATTTTCACGATACTCTTTAGAATTTTACTGATACAGTAACTCAATTTCAGAATGCGAGCAAGGACTCGAGGGTCACATAGTGGAAGCTGAGGGTACCGGATGGCAATACATTTTTAAAATTATTGCATCCATTAGCTAACTTGACATCTCAGAATAAGCATAAATGGCTTCATAAGCAATCAATAACAATATGCTAAATAATAATGGAAATATTTTTCAGTTAATTTACTGTACTAATGTAATATCCCTAGCCGTAATCACATTTAATTTTAGAATCAGTTTAATGAGACAAAAGAACCTTATCAATTTTTTTTTTACAATTGTTTTAAAAATTAGGAGTGAGATTGCTTGTTGAAATTCTACTCTCAACTTGAAAGTTAATGTCATACTTGCAAACGACTTCCTACAAAACGTCATGCAACAAACATTTTGCTCAAAAATATATGTCGATCCAAATATGAATAACATTTTCTGTTTATTTCGTCTACCGATTATTTTGGATACCCGTAAAGAACTCATTGAGCTACGCTATTTTATAAGGCTATCTAATCCATGTGTTTTACATTACTTATTTTGGCAATTCAACACCTCTTAAAAGAAAGAATTACTACATTGTGCTG
Source organism: Trichonephila inaurata madagascariensis (assembly GCA_019973955.1). Taxonomy (NCBI): domain Eukaryota; kingdom Metazoa; phylum Arthropoda; class Arachnida; order Araneae; family Nephilidae; genus Trichonephila; species Trichonephila inaurata. Next base: position 319,704 of record BMAV01026974.1, read on the forward strand.
GCCACACAAAATGCCACACTAAGAAGGACCAGAGATATCACAGGGAAATTTATTTGACAGATATAAATGTGTGACATAGCCATCCTGCGATAGCTATGTCTTGTTGGATCCGCGTAAGCTAGAGGTGTGGGATTATTTAAAATTATTATTTTTGTAATTCTTAACACAACTTTTATTAAGAATAACTTAAATTACTTAATTCTAAATAACAACTTTCTTTAAGTGAGAATATAAGCCACAAATCTAACTGAATATTTAAGTCAGATCGCACAACTAGATCACTTATCTTAATTATATTTAATTATCTGCCTAATCTAACTTCCTATACAAAATATTACCTTTTATAGAGTAACCCTCCTATCTTGGTTGAAGACTCACCTATTCTGCTACTAGTAGATAGGTATATTCAAGAACTATTACTCCTTCTTATAATTATTATTCTTAGCGACGATGAGTGTATCCTTCTTCATTGCGAGTAGGTCGTCTAACACTTGTTCCGAACTATTCCGCACTAAGTTATCTCTAAGATCGCCGTCTATCTCACTAAACCCAATATCCTTTTAAAGTATATCTTATTTGCATTTTCGCCCTGTTTCTCTTCTTGGTATTGGGTTGGAAAAGTTTTGCCATTAATCGGCCGTCAAAGAACGTAGGAGTTATGTTAGAAGAAGAACGCGAGAGACGTCACAACCCCCTCCAAGAAGAAAAACGTGATCTATTTAAGGGTTCTCAATGCCCTTAATAAACTACGTGCCTAAATTTTTATTTCTGAATCTCTTCGCTTTCTAAGTTTTATTTAAATTTTAACCTTGAATCCTCATTTTAACTTCTATAATTTCCAATATTTATCTTGACTTTAATTTTCATTATTCATCATAGAATTAAATTTAA
>BMAV01026974.1:320966-336235 GCA_019973955.1 Trichonephila inaurata madagascariensis
AAGAACTTAGGAGTTATGTTAGAAGAAGGACGCGAGAGACGTCACAATATGGGTGAACCCCCTTAAGACATCCCTGCATCAATGCAAGCTTAGTAAATATTTACATCCAGTGCATTCCACTATCCATCCATTTTCATTCCAATTATGCAACTCTTAGTGTTGATGATTTGGTATCTAAGAGTAAACGTCGAAATTTGAAATTTACTAAGTATGTGTGTGAATAACTTCAATTAACTTTATGGTCCGTTGGTGTTTATGTTATATGATTCTGCGAAGTCCTCTTGTCACTTCTGTTACTTTACCTTCGGTGCAGTGTTAAAGACGATGCTTCTCACGACTGCACTAGATTGGACTTCTTGTGCGTGACTGTAATTTTGGAACCATTAAAATGATGTGCTGTGTAAAATCTTTGTACATTCCCCTCCATACCACACTTTATCACAGTGCATCGATGAATGAGTGGAGAACATGTGTATAATGCTTTCCTATTTTGTTTGAATAGAATTCTTTTAGACTGATATTACTTTGAAAGCAGAGAAGAATATGAGTGGAGCAATTGTCAACAAGATTCCCGAGATATTTCGCAATAAAATATTCCTTATCGTAAATGCATCCATAAAAAAGTCTGTGAAAGAAACATTTTTTTATAAATACTCAAGTTATGAGAAATAAATTGTAAGAAAAAGCATATTCTTCTGAATGGGAAAAATTATCCAAATATTTTTGAGATCATGAAAACACATTTCAGGTATAAGACGGAAGTAATTGAGTTCGGAAAATTTTTCTATTAGGAAAGAAGTTAGACAGGAAATGGAAAGAAGGAAATAACAACTGTAAAGAAATAACCTCTTATATATATATGGGGGGAGGGGAATACGATGAGCAAAAATAGTAGTCAACGAAAAATACTTTAAAGCTTAATATTCTTAGAAGAGATGTGTTATTAGCTGAAATAAAGTACGAGCAAGGGTTATTTCGAGTAAAACTGGTGCAAAAATGTAATGAGATAAGTTTCTTGTCACCCAAAAGGCAAAAGTATGCAGAGCTTTCGACATTCTGTAAAATGATTTAAGCAATGGAATGCGAAATAAATATAAAATTTGAATAGTATTTCTCATGCTGAGTTTTTGCAATATGTATTTAATACAGAAAAAATTACCATGGCTAAATTAATTTTTGTAGATTAACTCATTTAAAAATCTTCCCCTTATTCATTTCCCTCTTCTTAAATGATAGAATTTTTACTTGAAAAAAAGAATATTTATGATGAAAATTATTTTTGAAATCAGCATTGATTGATTTCAATTGTTGAACTGGTGATAATCTAGTCCAGGGGTGGCCAACTCAAATGACCTCGCGGGCCACTTCGGAAAAACTTTACAATCCCGCGGGCTGCATATAAAAATATATAACTTTATATTCGATTTGGATCCATTACAAAAATTTGTTGGGGTGAAAATTTAAAACAGATTGATATATTATTATTGTTTCCATTGGTTTTCATGTATACAAACATAGATAGTAATAATAATAATAATGCAATGGTCAAATAATGTTTAATTTATTTAATTAGTGAGATATATGATTCTCAACTCTTTCACTTAGTTTTTGCTAGTCGATCTCAATACATGCGTATTTGCGTATTGTAATTGATGTTGCAGATTTTCGTGCGTTAAGTTTAAGCACGATTTATGTTTGATAAATTTCAATTTAGAAAAAAAAGAGAGATTCGCAGTAACATAAGCAGCATGTAAAATAATAACAGTTATGCGATTTATTTTTTACAAAAAAAACTCTTTTTAAACAAAAAAATATTGTACAAAATAGTCGAATTTTGTAAAGCTGTAAAGAATCTCGCGGGCCGCAAAATTATTCAAGGAGGGCCACATGCGGCCACCGGGACGCGGGTTGGACACCCCTGATATAGTCAGTTATTAGACTGAATTCATACTAAAAGAAAGTTATAAGAACAGTCCTAAGCTAAAAATTTTAAAGACTCTAATATTCGAATATTCTGGACTTAGAGAAATGATTTACATGTATTAAAAAAAGCCCTAAGTATAAGTACATCATTCAGCCTTATTTTAAATAAATTGGGGTACTAAGTTAACCGATATTAGTTTAATTTGAAAGCTTAATACTAACTCTCAGTGCACACAAATAAAACAGCCTTTTTAGTAAATACGCTAGCCTGCTTGTGATAGTAACAGATGAGTAGTTATTTCCAGCTGTATAATTTTAAGCGAAGATCGTCATGTGGCAGGCACTGAAGCATATCAAGATCTCGGTGCTCATTTTAATTCGGCGAAAATGTGGAGACCATCATCTAATTTTAAAATTTTAAGGTTATTCGTTATGTTGGCTGAACCTTAGAAACAGGAAGAAATAGGCACACAGAAACATTAAGCAAATTAAATTAAGCGAGCAAAATTCTTAATTGCGGACTAAATTGTAGTTTAATGGGATAACATGTGTTGCACGCTTCAAATCCATACAGAGTCTGAAGTATTCCCGAACAGTGACGTCATCTTGCATATTTTACTTATTTCTGATAATAATGATGTTTAAAAATTATTATGTCTTGTTGTGAGTGGCAACAGTTTTGTTTTTTGTACAAAAGAATAATAAAAGATTAGAACGAGAAAAATGAGCTGTTGTTTCAAATGTTTATTTAATTTCTGTTTTAACGTTTGCTATTTTAACAACATGTATTTAGAATCAAGTACTATATTTTCAAATGAGATACATTAGTCTAGAATTAATGAATACTTAAGCGTATTTCAAGGTAACTAAACAAAATAAAATAATTTAGAATGGCATTTTTGAATATGTATTCTTCCTGACTTTTAATGTAACATTTTAGAAAATTTATAGTGAGAATCATTGCATGTATTAATTTAAGGAATACGAATTTTGTGTTTTAGGGATATTTGCTATTTACTGGATATTACGTAACAGTGGAACTTGCTTTAATGAAAATAATATTTTATATCGATATATTCTAAATCATTTTTCTATTGAAATGTTATAAAACTTGTTTATTTTTTTTAATTTGAACCTGTGTATTTTTTCCATGCTGAAAAAAGATTACATTTAAGTCAGAGGATGGGTTTGGGTATAAGCTAGCCTTTTGTTTCTCACAACCATATATTACCAAGATAATATAAGTATTTATAGATGTAATAACCTAAAATTAATACGTCAATATTCCTTGCAAGAATTTTAGCTGGGTTTAGAAGGCAAGAGCCCGTAAGTCATAAATGTTTTTAAAATCTTTGGTAGTTAATTAGGCCCTCCTATTTCTTACATATAGGACTATTTAAAAAGCAGAAATTGGAAGTTGAAACATTTTAATACTTTAACAGCAACTAAATAAAATTCCCTCTCTACATACTCTAAATAAAATTTAAACTTCACTCAAATTTTGATTAAAGGAATGTATAGGTGGCAATTTTTCGACAACTATTTTTTAAATATTGCCAAACTAACTTAAAGAGTATCAAAACGCAATTGTTAACCAAAAGTAAAATTTATAAAAATACAGTATTTATAGCCAGCAGTCAAACAAATTGCCAAATTTAGTGTGCACACCTTACACTTTACTTTAATGTAAATGATGTCTGATCATACATTTTATAGCTAATTGCATGTTAACTTCATATAAAGAAAAGGAAAACATAAAATAGCTTTACATATTTTTAAAAAATTTTGATTCGTGAATCTATATAACTTCAAAAATTAGTGAAATATATTTCGAAACTTTGTATTTTTTAGTCAAAACTATCATGAAAATATATAAGTGAAGTCTTACCATTAGCAATCTGAGGTCTTTCCAATGGATCATAATTTTTTTCCGTCAGTAGAAGTTTGAAGCTTGTTTCCGATAAATGAACGCCATTACTACAAAAAGAAACTAGATTCAGAATATTTTAAATAACTTTTTAACTGAATATAATAATTAAACAGTATTTAAGAAATTGAAGTTACTGAAACTATCACTTGCTTAAACTTTTAGAACCAAGTAATGTCATCAGTAAGCAAATTTCACTAAACCACACGCTACAGTAAAAAATAATAGTAATATATTTCCTTATTCCAAAGTTCGTACTGCTCAATTCCAGATAGACATCGCAATGTTTTCTTCCATCATTTTATTAACAAACCAAGTCACATAACACTCAAAGCATTTACTAGGAAAACAATATAAAATCAGATGATAACATTACCTACATCAATCGAATGAATAAAATTGAATTGGAAGGAAAATTATTGTTGCCACCCTACCGAATGAAATACTTACCTACTTCTTTTTTAACTGTTTGTGAATTTTCCTATGAGGTTAATTCATGTAACGTCATAGTCACATGATAGTGAAAGCCACGTGATTCTAGACAATCAATTCAAAAACTCATGTGACGTCATAGTCACACGATAAAAACTATCTTGTGTTTCCAACTAATCAGTTCACGCGCTCCGGTGTTGCTAAGTTTTGATCTTTGCAGAAACTTTATCTTAAAAAGTACAAATGTATACAAAATGCATTTTATTTAAAAGTATAAGCATAAAATACGACTTTTTTTAATTTAAAAAAATCTTTTTGAAGAAATTTTTTTCGTTAACATTTAAACATCTTTACCCAAATATGAAATTTGAAATTTTATGAGTTTTACAAATAGAACAAGTACAATGGGCTTGATTCATGAAGTCACATGATAAAAACAAACACATGTTTTCCATTGAATTCAAAACAAACATTAAACTAATTGTACGTTTTAATTGTACTAATTGTACGTACGTTCGTACGTACTAATTGTAATTTTTTGCATAAAATTTTTTATATTATTAATTATTGATATTAGATTCTATCCTTATTTTATCAAAAAAAAATTAGAACTTTCAATTTGGCTACTAAAAATCTTTCTGTTTCAAGCTTTGAGCTTGTATTTAGCTTACTGAATCGGGAAATAATTCTATTACAGTTTTTTGAATTGAAAAATGATCTAAGCTTTTTCGAATACCTTTTAAAGTACGTAGAATTTTTATTAATAAAAATATTTAGAACATTTATAGATTTTTTACCCAGAGAGTAGCCACAGTAGTCAAATGGACATGATCGCGAACTCATAACCAGCGTTGTTGAGTTCCAGGTTTGAGTCTTGATGCCACTGAAGATGTGCCATGTAGATGGTTATGAACATTATGTATGTAGAGGATCAAAATCCTCACATTAATGTCATGAGGAATTTTGAAGTGTATAGAGTCAGCTGAGACATCTTCCTCGTCCCTTGAGTGTGGTTCAGAACTATGAGATATGTTGCCAATAGCCTCAGTACAGCTTCAAAGTGCAATGCCAATAAACCTCACTAACTTATATCCCATAATATTTCCTTCAGTTATATGAACATAAAAAAAAAGTTTGGTTACAACAAAACTATTTTATCCTCACCTCAAGAAAAGCAGTTCCTAGTAATTGTGTTAGAAGATACTGCGTCTTTTTTTTTATATTTTCAAAATTTAAAATATTAATTTAAATCTTAAGCATCCGTACTGTATCTCATTTGGAGTTTATATAAATACTGGGAGAGCCAAAAGTTCATATAACTTTAAAATTTCATTAAAAAAAGCCCCGTTCGCAAAAAAAGACTCGCAAAGAAGTCAAATTTTTTAAGCAACAAAAACGATTTTAGTTAAAAATGTCACCGGTGGTGGTTACTGACATCCTAGAGATTCGGGAGAATTATACGAATTAATTTTGCAAGAAAAGACCTTCTTGTAATAAAAGCGAGGATTTCTCATACGCTTTCGGAATGTTATCATTACCCAATCAAGCTTTGTTGGTGAAGTTGTTCTATTTGAAAAGAGAGTCAGCTATTGTTGCGTTGTGAACATTTCGCATAGCGAAAGAAATTAAAACGAAGAATGGTCCCATATACCCTCCTTGAAATAGTGAAGTTTATCAAACGGTTCGAAGAAACTAGGCCACGAATAGGAAGAGTCCTGTTCGTGGAAGATCGAGTTACTACCATGGAAACCAATATGAACGAGTTAGTGGCGGAATCATCCATGGGGAGTAGCAGTGCTCTCATATTTGGAAGAATATTGGATGTGCCTCACTCATCTATTCTACGTATTGTGACGAATCTATACGCGACCTCTAAACTAATCCTCTTGGGGAATCTTTGGGCTAGCATTCGCGTTTAATTCACAGCCATCCCTCTCAAGAAGAAACCTTGATATTTAGATTAGTTCGACTATATAAAGTCAGAGTTTTTTAATTGTAATAGAAGGAGCTATGAAGCTGTTATATTCTCTACGCAGGTGAGATTAAGTAAAGCTCCTTTTCGCAGCTTAAGATTAAGAATGGTTTTTCACTGTATTAAATTAGTGGATTCCGGTTTGTAATCTACGATAGATTAGGTTGAGTTAAATTAGTTACTTATACCTATTTGCTTTAGGTTTATTGCTTTCTCCTTAGACATTCATTTAGATATTAAAGTATTGATGGTTGTGTGTTTGAGTAAATAAATAATTGTTAGTATGGAAGTTTCTAGTTCTGCTTTTATTCCTCCCGCACTCTTAGGTAGGCAAGACGATGAGGGATCGACTTCAGGCGGAAGTCGCTCACAGTATCCCCCCTTCAAGGGATATTGCAATCCCTACAAATTACAGTCATTACAGAAATTACTACCTGTAGACAGAGATATTAGGACGTCATTTGCCGACTGGGCTATGACAAGAATTGAAAGCAAACCTCAGTGGTTGTTCAACATTTTCTGGATGGATGAAGCACACTTCACACTACGCTGGATGTCAATATCGGGAATACTCGTATATAGGTCACGTCAAAACCTCTGAATAAACAATACAACACGAAGCCATTGTATCATGCAAGGTTGAAAGTCTGGTGTGGCTTCATCTCATATTTCAGAGTTGAGTCACTCTTATTTGAAGATTCGTGTCCTAAATTAGGCTAAAAAAATTTGGCTGCTTATTATAGAGCGTTATCTTACTTTTTAGCGTGACAAAGTCATTCTTGCATTGAATCAAAGAGGTGTGTTGTCTGTAATAAGCTTCATGCTGGATGGCACATCTCCACTCTATGCCAATCCAGTAAAATAATTTCTATTGAATATCTTTGGTGAAGACACAGTGATCTGTCGAGGTTGCAAGATCGCATGGCCTCCATGTCTAGCCGACCTCACACATTTCGGTTAACTTCTGGTTGTGGACCTATTTAAAATTCCTTGTGTATTATTCATCCCCATAAACATTGGCCGAACTCAAAAAATCTGTCTGAGGTTACGTTAGTGCATGTTTCGGATTCGTTGCATTCAGCTGTAGAGGGCGTTTTAAATTGTCTTAGTTGTGTTGGACAATGTTTAGAAGGTCATGTTGAACAATTGTTACTGCCAGAACAAATGAATGGTGCGCACTGTTATCCTGTACATGAGGGGTGTCAAACTCGTCCACAACGAACATTTTTATGGCCCGTCTAGTATATCGGAACACGGTAATAATTATAAGACATCAGAATTTCACCCAAAATAGGAAATATAGTAGCACATAATAGATGTGAAGTGTCAAGACGTAGACTTAATTTTTTTTTTTTTTGTTGTTCTTTTACTCTGTTTATTATAATGTATTATTTGAAATAAACTTACGTTTCTATGGGTATTATATTTTTTGCGGCCCACCAAAAGTTAAACCTTATTTGTTTGGCTTAAGTTAGTCTAAGTTTGAAACCCTCTGTCGGTTATATTTTTAACTAAAACTGTTTTTGCTTCCAAAAGAAAAATCCGATTTTCTTGTGAGCATTTTTTTGCAAACCACACGTTTTTATCATTATTTTTCCCTTTTTTATGAAATTTTAAAGTTTAAACGAACTTATGGCTTAGTCTGTATTTCGCTTTAGTGGCTAAAATTGTTCTTAAAAAAGCTTCCATCTAACTTTTTTTATATTCATTTTGAAAGTAAATGTCATTTTAAAATAATGAGCTACATTAAACGAGCGAGCATCTTTGAATTCATTGAAAACAATAGGTTTATTTTATATTGTTTATACTATTTTACAAGAAAAAAAGTTTAAGTGATTGAAACAAAGTTGAAAAATTCTTATAAAGGATAGATTCATAATTAATATTAAAAATAAATTTTTAAAAAGATTTTCCATTTTTCCATTAAGGAAACGTCAGGGGAAATTTTGTGGCTCATCATCAACTTTATATCTTCTTAATTCTGCATTAAAATGAAAATGTTATCAGTTTAAAGGCTTTGTTAAAGAAAACTGATAGCTGCATGTAATTTAAAACTAATGAGTTAAAATCCATTTTTTTTTTAATTTTGTTTATAATCTTTTAAATTTTTTTTATTTTACTTAAGATTTAATAAAATAAATATATTTGTTTTTATAAACATACCAGCCATTCATAACTATAGCATGTTAAGTGAAGTAAGAATTATTTTTATAACTGTACTTGAATATTAACTTTATACCCTTTTATCGTTCTCAAATTTAATTATTAATTTTTACATATTAAAACTGAATTATATTTTGGCTTTGCTTGTGAAATACTGGTTTAGCTTCCGCGTTTGGCGACGGAAAATATGACACTAATCACGCTTTTTTTTTTTTTTTTTTTCGTATTTTGAACTCTTGATCGTAGGGTAGGTAGATCGATACAGTAGTGAAAAATCCAATGATACAGAAACTTTCTCGAACATTTCATTAAGTGGCGGTTGAGTTTCAATATTTTTCTTCACCCAAACGGAAGTATCTTCATGTTAAGCGATGTTCTTTTCACGTTAAGAGAAAAAAATATGCATAAAAATATATAGTAGTTTGTCGGAACCATTGTATTATTTCGTGTTAACCGATATTTTGTCTTAAGCGCTTTTGCATTAAACGTACTTCACTGTATTTGCTTATGAATTCTTCGCAATTTTCTTAAAAATATAAGAAATTTCTTTATTTCCTCTGGATTCAAATTTTATTAAATGTAAATAGGATAGATTCCAAAAGTAAACAAAGAAATATTATTCTTTTAAAATCTTCTAGTGAGCTACCTCGTTAAGTATCCATCTCTCTCGGGTTGTTTTCTTTAAACTTTTAGTAAAAGTTTAATTGCAACTTAAGTAGAAATGTGTAATATGCAGATGGGTTTTAAAGTATAAGTTTTGCGTGGAAAGAAAGGAAGATTAGTTGATATTTACACTGCTAGTGTGAGATAATATTTATTCTAGCAGCTAGTTAGTCCTTGCCTAGATTTAGGCGTTTATCTCCTATTAAAGAATTTCATCTGGGGAGATTGCCCGACCAGCTTTCCTTTTGATTTTGATTCATTTGTTTGTTTTTTGGGAAGAACATTATCTATTTATTCGAAAATCGGTGCAAGAGAACTTGCAAATTTTTTGGTGCTTACAGATAAGTGTATTTTGATTATTTAGAATTGAATATTTAATTGATCTTTCCCTAAACTTTGAGATAGGTGAATAATTTAAAAAACTTTTTTGATTATTCGCATTTGTAACTATTTCGAGTGTTTTGTATTTTATGTCGACTACCCCCAGGGTCACATTGAGTTAGAGTCATAATTTTTGCGAGTACGAAGCCCTCCGAGTTGAATAGTCTGATATTAGTCAATCATCGCATGTTCAACTTCAAATATTTTTGATGGAAGAATGGAACATGCAAATAAAATATCCTTCTAAGACGCTTGCTGAATCTGTATCAGCAGGAAAAAATTATATTAAATATTTTGTAAGCAACAAAATATTAAATATTTTGCATACTTTTTCCTAGTACATTAACTGGGAATTCAAATGTCAGATGCGAGTTGATTTCCTGTAATTTTTGGATAGATGTTTTGGCCATGCTGTTGGTGCTCAAGAAAATGCCACAAGTTCAAAAGTTTCAATATTTGGAGATAAATACTACTCTATTATTTTGTTCTTAAAGCATGATGTTGTCTTCACTAATCATCTTGAAGAATTTCCCCACCGTAGCGTAACAATAATATTCAGATTTTACTAAACCAGCTTTTCATAACCACTCAAAAGTTTGAATTATCTATATATCTAAACTCTAGTTTGGGATTTAGTAACTTTTGCCTGTAAACCAACGATATATTAGGTACTAATCAGTTTGCATGGGCAAACGATAAATCGTAAATGCTGTTACGGGTAAAAGACGAAATATTGCTATCTTCAAACATTTCCCATCTATTTTAAAGATAGTTTTCGTAAAAATTTGCGTAATTCAATTACATTTTTGAAAGCTAATTTTCCACCACTTTCTTTTCAGTCGCATTTTCTTACCAATATGAATTATAAAATAATTAAAATTTCAACAAATATCTGAATGATATCACAATTCACAAACCTCCAAAATAAAACGTGCCAGTCAAAAGTAAATAGCATTTATTTGTGCATATTTTGTGTGGTCGTCAAAAGTTTCAGCTTATCGAGATTTTCACCTAGCTAATCGAAAAGTATATACTTTTAACAATATTATGTAATAAATTAATACTAGTATGTGTAAAAAATATGAAAATTGGTATTTAAATATGCAGTACATACATAAATTTTTACAGAAATGTGTCCAGTCTACGTGTCCTGAAACAAATAAGAATATTTAATGTTGATTAAAAATAACAATTTTTACTTTCAGATTAATGTATAATGGTGGCCGTTATTTTATTATGGTCACGAACACGTGGCCGGATTGTAGCGGGTTCAAGTCCTGGTGCCACTGAAGACCCGCCGTGTAGAAAGGGCCGATACTGGTTAAATCTGTCGAAGCTAAATGCTCTCCCATTGGTGTGGTAATTAGGAGAGGGGGTACCAGAGCAAAGGTGACGTCCTTGTCACTTGACTGAGGTTCGAAATTACGAGATCCATCGCCAATAGCCTTCGTGCCGCATAATAGTGCGACGTTAATATGATTCTCACTTACTTATTGTATAATGAATGTATTGAGAAATTTTAAGCTGTTATTAAAATTTATAACTGTTATAAGATAAACAACAATTGAATAATATGAATTCCACCTCCCGGTATTTTGTTTTGTTAACGGAATTCTTTTTCACGCAACGTGAAGAATTATTGTTTGATCGAAATACGCTTAGAAAAGGGAAAACTTTTGTTTTTTTACCAGTATCGCAAAATAATCCATGTCTCATAAACAATCATTCACTAATTTATATTTACTCTACCAATTATTTCAAAATAAACATCTTTGATGCTAAAAATCAAAAACTGAAGTATCTTTTTTCAATCAAAAATAAATTTTCATGAGTATTTTTTACGAAAAAATAGTTTGATTTCCTAGCATACAATTTTTTAATAGAATAAAATCTTGTAAATTGCTTTTAAAAAATTTATAAACGTTGAAGAAACTTTTATCTTAGGTATGTGAAAATCGACTCAATTAAGTAAAAAAAATCATTCCATTTAGATCATTTAGTCCATTTCTACCCAAAAAAGTTCTTTGCTTTTAGTGAGTTACTGTCGCTTGCCTGTCACAAAAGAATTCTACTTTCGCTGACATTATGGCGCACTTCTCTTTTCGATAAATTTCTTCTTACGGCATTGCAAAAAACAGAATATCCAAAGCAGAATTACGGGCGATCTCGTGAAGTTGTATCGTTGAAATTGCTGTAGACTTCGTCCATTTTTCTTTATTACTGTCTTACATTGTCGCCTGTTCGGGGTGAAAAAAATATCAGATCTTTTACGTCCTGCATTCATTTCTATTTCAGAAAAAGATCACAAAGGTATTTCTTTTTATTTAAAAAGAGTAATTCAAGTGAGGTTGATTGCATTTTTTAATTCAGTTAAAGGACTAATTATAAAATATTTTTTATTTGGATTTTAATTGAACTGATTATTATTTCAAATAACTACACTGTTGTATATCATGTACCTATCTTTCAAACAGAGAAGGATTTTTAATAACTGTGGTGATTCACAGTAAACATTATGCTCTATTTATTTGAAGTGATAGTTTATATTATATCCTTCACAAAAGCAAGGTACGCGGGGAAAAAAACAGCGAGAATACATTTTATCAAGCTTAGAATGATTGGAGGACTATTTAATAGAAAATATACTCGCTTATGCATTTAGAAATAATCGCCATTTGTACTTTTTGTGCTTTATTCACATATTAAGAGAAAGATAGATTCAGTAGATTCGTAACGTTATTTAGTTCTTTCTTGTGTTCAGCGAACCGATTATTGAAATGTCGTTTATAATAAAGATTCCAACTAATGTAGAAGCCATGCTTAATACGTCAATATACTATTAAGATTATTAAATTATCTGAGTCCCACCATAATTTAAACTAAATTAATGGGATCCTATCTTTCCATAAAATTCCAATCATCGCGTGTGCGTCCGAGTACGTTAACCATTGTTAAAAGAGAAGATATCAGAAAATAACTAAACTAAGTCACTAAAAAGTTATTATAATTATAAAAACAATAATTGCTTTTTCGTATCATAAATAATTTATATTATAATAAAACCGAAGACATTACTTATTTATATTGAAATAATATAAATTTTTTCAAGTATTTTGTTATAATATTTAAAAAATTATTATTTGCTCTCAAACTTTAACCATTTCTATGTTTCATTTTGCAGTATTGATTATTTATAGTTCAGAAAGAAAAAGAATGCTGCAATCATAAGTAATTTTTAAAAACTATAATTTTCTCAAAATTAAAAAAAATGTATTTGACGATTTTTTGTATGCTATTTAATGATGTTTCACAAAATTAATGAGAAAAATTTATGTCTCAGTATCTCATTTTTGCTCAGATTTATCAATTTTATTTCTTTGCTCTCTGAAACGAATCTTTTTTCAGATACTTGTACTCAAAATTATCCCTTAGACAATTACAATTAGTCTTCCTTAGAATTATTACAAATATTATTTAGAGAGAATTCGGTAAAATCCTAGGAGAGCCCACACCCTTGGCGACAAACCGAAAAAGCGCCAAGCCAGAATGAGATGACGCCAAGCGAAACAAACAATGGCGGCAAGTGAATATAGCGGGACAAGGTGGATGAGTAATGAAAATATATGTAAACAATACAGAAATTAATCAAATGTATTTGAGATGAAATTAAAAAAACAGCATTTACTTTCTTAATGCTGATCTTTTCCGAGTGGAGGGTACAGCGTGACAGCAGATTTTTAAAAAAGCCTTGAAGGCATCATCGCTAAGCGAATGACCGTGGGAGCCATAAATATTCTGCGAGGTAATGTGGTCGAACATATCCATTCGAAATCTCCGTTCAAATCCATCCAAAACGGCACTCTCTTTCGTTCGTATATTCCCATTCGCTCATTTCATTTAGAGCATTCATAATTCGAAGCAATCAATCCTTCCTTCCTGCCTGCCTTCATACACCATTCAATCAATCTTTTCTTACATTTTGCATTCAATAAAATAAAAAATTCGAAGGTATATTCATTCACACACGTGCCATACTTCCAACCCGGTACCCAACAACAAAATGATGCAATTCGAAATGCCCGCCGACAAAATACGAAAATTCCAGAAATAATTAGGTTTACCATATATAATGTATCAAAGTAGGGTTACCAAGATGGCGCAATTATCGCCAACCAAAACAATTCGCTCCAAGGGTGTGGGCTCTCCTAGGACTGAACCGCTGAGTGGTAGTGCATCGTGCTTCCATACCACAGATCCGAGGTTCAAATCCCGGGCTGGGCAAGATTGACTCAGCCTTCAGAGGGTCGATAAATGAGTACCGAGCTTGCTTGGGAACTTAACACCAGGGGTTTTGCGCCAAACTGACCTGCTGACCGGAACATCTGCTCATGCACCTCAGGGCCCAAGGTCACGTATACTGATATGGGCACAGAAGGCCTTGGCCCTCATGGGCTGTAGCGCCACTGAGTTAAGTTACTAAGTGGTATGCAATTCATAATATATTGAACAAAATGTTCCATCGGAAATAAACTTACATATTATTAATAATTATGAATTTTACATATTTTAATAATAAATGTATAATAATTTATTCATAATCAAGTAAAATAATAGAAAATAATTCAAGATTGAAATACCGAAAACAAATATATCACTGAAAATAACTTAAAATCTATCAAGTGATTATAAACTAAACTAAGCGGTGCAACAGCCCATGAGGGACAAGTTCTACTGTGCCCATATGAGTATACGTGACCATTGGACGCTGAGGTGCATGAGCAGATGTCCCGATTAGGTGGTTAGCCTGAAGCAAAACCCCCAGTGTTTAGTCCACAAGCAATCTTGGTACTTAATTTATTGACCCACTGAAGGGATGAAAGGCTGAATTGTCCTTCCCCAGCCAATACCTCAAGTCATTATAAAATGCTATCTTATCATCTCTGCATTAAAAACACTTAACTTATATTATAAACTTTCATTTAACACCCCTCATTGTCATTGAAGGTCTGTGTATTAATAAGCTCATAGAATTAAAAGGAAAATATTATTAGATGCAATGTTTTTCAAGTTATTGCACCCAGTTCAACTGTCCAATGCACATTTTTCTGTAAGCTTATCTTAAAACGCGATCAACAACAAGCAATTTTCAGATTTCACAAAACCTGTCAAAATGACTTTCAATCCCTCCAGCGGTTTCATAAGTCCTTCTCGCTCTGACAAAGATGTATCTATAAATATAACTTTGCACGCCGTAAACAATTTTAAAAGATAAATATTGTTAAATAAAGTCCCAAATCAAAATATTCTCTTGAAGGAATACCCTATTGCGTTCTCACAAAGTTATTTCAGTCACTGGAACTTTTGCAAGACATGAAAGTTGTCAAATTTTATTAATTTTCGGCATAGTCTTGCTTAATTTGAAAAGCATATAACATATACCATCGAATATCTTTATCGGCACTCTAATTCAGCTCATCTCAGATACATATTTTATTTTAAACTTCTCTGAGACAAGTATTTTCTAGTTTAAAATTTTAGATTAAAATTTATTAACGCATTTTGTAGAATGTACTTCGCATAAAATAAAAATTATAATTTTTCTTAAACTTTTTATATTTTTTTAACAAATAAATAGAAAAAGCAACGCTAAATCTTTTAACAAAATATGAATAAAATTAAGTTATATGTGTTACTAAATTTATCTCATAAAAATCCAACAAATTTATTTTTCTCTTAGTACTTTAAATATAACAGTAAAGTAATTCATATATATGTATATATATATATATATATATATATATATATATA
>BMAV01026975.1:0-16478 GCA_019973955.1 Trichonephila inaurata madagascariensis
ATATTTAAAATTATAAATAAACATTGTATTTTGTAGAATAGAAAACTAAATACGAAAAATAATCATTTCAAATCACTTTAGTAAACACTTTTATTCTGTATCAAAAAACTTACCTTTCGATTTATAGTAATAACATTTTTGAAAGATCCGACTAAATCACACATTGGTTATATTTAAAATACTTATTCTCGTAACATCTATAAAATGTACAACAGAGGAGCTGCTTCTTTTTTGAATTTCCGTGTCATGAGTAATCGTATTATTTAAATTAATTCAGTATCATTTCGTTAAACCCGGAGCTTCAAAAAACAATAATGTAAGCGCTTTCTGCTGGCAATCGTATTACTTACCACTGCAATTACATATTTCAACTTTTTATTCAAAAAATAATGAACAAATAAATTATTTGATTTCATTTTAAATAAATTTGTTCCAAGTATTTAAACTTGCTATTTCGAAAGATGGTTATATATATTTTTTTATGCTTTCGATAAGAATCCAGGGTGAAATTGTCGAATCGGCCGCTTCTCCGCCAAATTTAGAAAAAACGCTTATTTGGCGCGTTTTTGTCAAAAACGACTTCTCCTTCACTGAAGAAAAAATTCAGAAGGGTTACCAGATTTAGCGAGAAAACACTTGGCGCGAAAAGCGGCCGATTCGACAAATCAACCGAATCCAGCTTTAACCATGCGAATAGTTCCACGTCTACTGCGAAAGTGAATGATTGGCATCGTATTCAAAGCAAGCGCCGATATTGGCGAGAAATTTGCTAAGCTCTGTGTAACCCTGCAGAATGTCACACACACAATCCCCTGTTTCCTTCCCCCTCCTCATCTAAAAAAGTGCTCTTTAACGACTTTGCTAATTTCCTTCAGTATTGCATTTGTTATCAAAAAGTTGGGGTATTTTTCCTTCTGCTCCTTTGTTACAATTATTTCATTTCATTAATTATGAAATCTGACGTGGATGAAGTTCGGCCGCTTTTCGTGCCAAGTATTTTCTCGCCAAATCGATAATTGCGCTAAATCTGGTAACCCTTCTGAATTTGTTCTTCAGTGAAGTCGTTTTTGACAAAAACGCGCCAAATAAGCGATTTTTCTAAATTTGGCGGAGAAGCGGCCGATTCGACAATTTCACCTGAAGTTCTTCAGAAAAAGTAAATGTATAGTCGAAATTTCTCCACTGATGTAAAAAGTCTCTAAAGAAAGTATAAAACCAAAAGGGGAATGGATGAATTGATACTTTATTTAATGCTGACCCTAAACTCCTACAGGTAGTAAAATTTAAGCTATTAAATTGATGTCAATACTTGCACTTCTGCCTTGTTCTGTTTGTTACCAGTAAAAGAAGTTCTCATCTGGATTGAGAATATAGTTGGTTTTCAAATTTCAGTCTCTAGTGCTTTATTGAAAGAATTTAGTTCTACCTAAACGCAGAGGCGGATTAAGCGGCCGCCAGGGGCCCCACGCTTGATGAATTCTAGTCATAAATTCAATGTGCAACAAAAAGATCTTGAGCCGATATTATTTGGTCAACAGTGAGGCAGTTTGGTCAACACAAGTTCAGTTAACTTTTTTTCCCATATGTACAATTAAATACAATTTTTCTTCTGTTTGAAAAAGTTTATATTGTTTAGATTCATATTTTTTTGTGGTTCAAGTGTAGTATAGGGGGGCCACTTTGAATTTAGCGATTTTTCTTCGGATTTGGCGAATTTTTTCTAAATGTCATGGTGAGATATCGAATTCATTCTGAAATAAATAATAAATAATTCCGAAAAAAGTACCTTGGCGACTGGTTTTAGTCGCCAAAAAAAAAGAACTGCGCCAAGTGGCCCCCCTATACTACACTTGAACCCCTATCTTGGTGATGAACAAGTCACCAAGAAGCTTGGTGACCTTTGAGACAAGTCTTTATTATAAAGGAACCCAGAACATTTACAAATTCTGCTATTTACCATTTTTTGTTAAATCTTCCTGTAATGTCACCGTAGTCAAATTTGCACCATACGAATCATGCCATTTTTCACCAATATGTGAATAATTGTGGGTTTTTTTGTTTGTTTTTTTCAAATAAAACACTACAGAATCTTTTTTTTTTCCCTTTTCTTTTGCTGATATGATATCAGGGTGTGATTCATGCTGCACAAATTTGGCTGTAATGACGTTAATACATAAGTACTCAAATTCTTGTAGATAGTTTTATTAGAAAAGGATTTGTAAAAGCTTATTAATAAGTCTTGTATTCTGTCTATTGCAGAATCTTTATAAAATTAAAAAATCAGAAGGCTTAAAAGAAGGTATTGTGAATATGAAGAAAATGTGACTATCTGCTACTTATAAGTGTGAAGAATTTTAACTTCCTGTCTAAGCATTAATTCACAAAGGTAACTTTAAAATATATTTTCGATAAATATATTTTTTTAGAAAATTTTCAAATGGAAGAAAGGTATTTCTAAAAAGGCTTTGAAAAGTAATTAACTAGAAATTTTTGTGTATATATTGTAGAATTGTTTTCACCTAAATTAATAATTGATTGTTAACTTTTGACTACAATTTAACAATCAATGCATTCTTACAAAATTCTTAATCTCTTTTGTGTGCATGACAGGTA
Source organism: Trichonephila inaurata madagascariensis (assembly GCA_019973955.1). NCBI lineage: Eukaryota > Metazoa > Arthropoda > Arachnida > Araneae > Nephilidae > Trichonephila > Trichonephila inaurata. The sequence continues at coordinate 2,614 of BMAV01026975.1, forward strand.
TTTTTGGTGCTTGCCCATTATTGCAACTGTAAACCAAGCACATGGTTTCACATACAACACATGGAAAATCTTGTTTACCAACTTGACGATTTTTCTTGAACATTAGCATTGTTGTGATAGTAATAAGCACTGATTTTTTTCTCCAATTCCTGCTATTAGTTCACACTCTCCCTATATATATTTATTTAAGTATAGTCTCATTCTCTACAAACGAGAAAGGAACGTCCATCTATCCAAATCGAAAAACACAAAGACAGTAAGAAAACCACAATATCAAGGACACATGAACAATCAAAATTTAAAAAATGGATGCTGCAGTATTATAAACATTGCTGACTTATGACTGCTTATATATAAAATAATTCATGTAAAAGTGGGGTTGAACATGTTTGATGGCCAGCCAACCTTCCCCATTTATGTTAATAATACTGAGCAAAAACCTATTGAAAATAATGGATAGGAATGTCTAATATCTTGTTCAAATTTTCAATCGTTAATTAAATACTTAACATTCATTCAAGTTTAAATACATTTTTTTAAAATTTGTAGTGGATGACACTTGATGTGTAATACAGTTTTGTCAAATATTAATTCATTAATTAGAATAAAAAAATGAATAAGTAGTTAAACAAAAATAATAGTACAACAGCATATATAAAAGGAAAATCATTTGTTGTGTCCCTGTAGCACAATGGATTGTGCATTGGGCTTCGTATCCAAAGTTCGTGGGTTCGAATCCCACCTGGTTTGGTCTAATTTCTGAGAATGTGATTTCTTTTTTATAATACTATTTTATTAAAATAATTAAATTTAATTAGTGGATGAATAGTAACAAACAAACAAATAGTCCAACACCATATATTAAAAGGAAAATCTCTTTCTGTTTGGTCACTTAATATTGTGATTCTGTCATATGTATAAACATATTTATTTTCATTGTAATTATGTAATAAAAAGTAACTAAAATAATATTTTTCTTTGTTAATGTAAGTAGGAATTAACTTAAAATATTTTTTATATTACTTGTTACAGTTAATTTTATCTTTTAGGTCATTAAAAATGCTTTGTAGAAAGGAAAGGCAACAGTGTTGAAAATTTGTTCATATACTTTTTGTACAAAGTAGGTTCTGTTTATTTATTCTTTTTATATAAATTTTAACCATTTTTACTGTTTTTGATGTTTTTATAATATAAGTTTTCTTCACTAATTTTTCTATATTCCAGTTAGAAAGTGTACCACTGCTTATCACATATTGAATTTTTGCAAATTCATGAACTAAAATGTGTTTTTGGCAGCATGTATAAAGCTACTTATTTTAAAAGATTTAAATTTGTTACTGTGGTTTAGTTTTAAAAAACTTAAATGCTTGTTAATTTTAAACATAAAATTAAAACTAATTACCTGTTGCATAAAACAATTAAGAAAATAATAATAATAATTTTGACAAGATGAATGAATCAGATGCATTTTAACAGTTTTTTAACATTTGGCATCGATTATGTTAGGTTCAACCCTAAATCACTTTGGTTAGTAGTGTCTAGTATTTTTTTATTTATTTATTATTATTATTTTTTTTTTTGGAGATTCACAGCCGCGCTAAAATTCCTTTTCACGAGAAAAAGCAATTAAAAGCCTTACCATACTTTTCTATAATTTGGGATAAATAACAGGTATGTCTTTTTAAAGCCAAAATTGCTGACATCCATTTCTAAGCTGTATTTTAAGATCTTCATTAGAGTCTATTCCAATAAGTTCCTCTTGTAAATATGACATTTTTTTTCAATGTGGCCATATGAATTAAGTTCCTTCCTTAATATTACCATGGTCAAAAATTTCTCAAATCGATTTTCAAAACCTTAATCACGGGCATTTAAATAGTGAATGTAGTTTGAAATGTCATGTTCATTGCAGATTGTCTGTGACTAATTGAGAAACTGGGAAAATTCATGACTTCCAACATTATACTCCTTTAGTTTAATTAATAACAAGAAATGGTAAAATGAGGGTTCTCGGTTTACTGAAATTTAGGTTGCCGCCTTGTAACTGCATGTTACTCTCATTAAATTTAGTAAATAAATCTTTTCAATTGGTAAAATCTAAATTTTTTTTTAAACCGATCTTTAACATCACAAAACTCTCAATTAGTCATCAAAAGTGCAAAAAAAAACCCCTTTTTACTAATAAATATAAGCTTTTAAAAGGCAGCGTACTTTAGTGTGAATGAGTTAATTATTTAAGTTTTCATATTTTTCTTTTCACATTTATGCAGATAACTATGTTTTCAATACATTACCTTGGATTCAGTGTACTGCTTTGATGACTAATTGAAGAGATTCATTCAATCTATCATTCAGATTTTTAACAACTAAATGATATCTTTGGATCACGCAGTGTATTGCTATTACATACTTTCCTAATGCACTGCTATTGTAGCAAATGTTTCAATCTTCTCTCAAAATATGGATAAAAAGGTTTGGCACAAGGGAAAAGTTTCATATAATTATTTTCATTAATACTGAAGTTATTAAATATTTATATCAAATTTCAAAAATTGTGAAAAAAAATGTTATGTGGAATCCAATATTTTAAATCATGGAGTTTATAAGAATAAAGCTTCACTTTTTGAGAATGTAGGCATAATTAATCATGAGAATGAGATACAAAGCGATTTGAATGTTCTATTTCTGAAAAAGCATTAAAACTTAATCATTTTAGAAAACATTGCAAAAAGAGCTAAATATTGTTATTTTGAACAGCATAAAAAATATCGTGGGAAAATAAACAGTATATCCTATTCAGGATTTTTTTCCCTTCTGATTGCGGTATGGAAAGAAAGGAAAACGATTTTTAAAACAACAGAAATGTTGGAAATTTTACCCCTGTCATCTTATAGAGTCTCCGAAGTTGACTTTACAACAGGACTTTACAATCATTCATTGTAACATTTTCAATTAATATGTCTTTAATTAATTGTAATTTCAGAATTTAAATCTTCAAAGTGGATTCTTCTGATTATTTCTTATCTTTTGGTACCTTCGGTGTGTTTACTCTTGCATATTTGTTTGCTCTTTAATATTTAATAAAGTAGGTAGATAAATGTATATTTATGATGTAATACAATATTTCATAGACAAATAGATAACATGAGTAAATGAGATATTCCATTCATTGAAAATTAAAATCAAATTTACGATCTTGTTAAAATTGAAATGATTGTAGACCCTATTTTTTCCCCAAAAGATGTGGATCACTTGCAGGCCATCATAAACCCCTGGGAGGTTGATTTATACCATTTTGAGAATCACTGGTATAGAGCAGCAGATTTTTAATTTTTAGTAAAAATATTATATTTCTCTATTGTAGATCGTGGTTACAAGGAGAAAAGAATTATTATATTTATTGGAACTTACCTATGCAGAAATAATGTTCTACAGTATATAAGTTGGGAGAAAAGTAATTTCAAAATTTAATATTGCATCAAAAAAAGGTTGCACAATAGTGTTTTTTTTAACAATTTTATATATGCTTAATTTATGAGTACCATAACAAAGTACATAACCTGATAGAATTCTCCTCGAAGAAGGTATTCATATTTTGTCATGATATTCCTACAGTTTTCTATACTTAACTCAAAAAGGTTTAAACCCGATTGTCATGATAAAGTATTACATGAACTTACTTTTTTGTAACTAATATTTTTTATATATTTTAGATTTTGATTCCCTTTGCACAAAAAGTTATTTAAAAACCAATAATTTCTTCAGATATCAGAAAAAAATTTTTTTTGATTGTTTTTTTCTGTGGTAACCAACTGAATATTTTTTCTTCATAAATTTATAAGGAAAAAATAAAATTCTGTTTTTACATTTTTCTATATTATCATTGCATACATTTTTTTTTTCTTTTACAGAAGGATTTTAACATAAAATATTCTGAACAAAAGTTCAAGACTCATTTTCATCATTGTAGATTTTAAATACAGATTTTTGTTGTCACATCCGTGAAAAAATCTTGCACATTTTAAATTAGTAAAATGGCTTTCACTAAAGGGAACTCAAGACATCATTTACATGTTCATGATATTAAAAAGCCTTATGTTTGTGAAATGCGCAACAAGGATTTTTCTCAAAAACATAGTTTAAAAGCACATTTAGGAATTCATACCAAGGCAAAGGCTTATGTTTGTGAAGTGTGCAACAAGGGATTTTCTCTAGCTGGTAATTTAATAACACATTTATTGATTCATACAAAAAAAACCCTTTGTTTGTAAATGTGCCGGGGTTTTCCAAAAAAGTTCTTTGAAAAGAACATTTCTTACTCTAAAAGGAAATCCTTACTTTTTGAAATTGCAACAAGAATTTTCCCCCCGAAGTAGGGTTTAAAAAATTTCTTTGGTTCCAAAGGAGAACCCTTTTTGTTTGTGAAGTGTGCAACAAGGTTTTTTTTTGAAATAGTGGTTTAAAATACATTTACGGATTCATACAAAGGAGAAGCCTTATGTTTGTGAAGTGTGCAACAAGAGTTTTTCTCGAAATAGTGGTTTAAAAATGCATTTACGTGTTCATACAAAGGAGAAGCCTTGTGTTTGTGAAGTGTGTAACAAGGGATTTTCTCACAATGTCTCTTTAAAAGCACATTTACTTACTCATACAAAGGAAAAGCCTAATGTTTGTGAAATGTGCAACAAAGGTTTTTCTCAAGCTGGTAATTTAAGAAAACATTTATTGGTTCATACAAAGGAAAAGCCTTATGTTTGTGATGTGTGCTACAAAGGGTTTTCTGAAAATAACTCTTTGAAAGTACATTTTCTTACTCATACAAAGGAAAAGCAATTTTGTAAAAATTTCAACAAAAATTTTTATCAAATAGGGTTTTGAAATACATTTCGTTCATACAAAGGCTTTATATGTGTAAACTGTGCAACAAGGGATTTTCTCAAGTTTGTAATTTAAATAAACATTTATTGGTTCATACAAAGGAAAAGCCTTATGTTTGTGATGTGTGCAACAAGGGGTTTTCTCAAAATGTCTCTTTAAAAGTACATTCACTTACTCATACAAAGGAAAAGCCTAATGTTTGTGAAGTGTGCAGCAAAGGATTTTCTCAAGCTGGTAATTTAAAAAGACATTTACTTACTCATACAAAGGGAAATCTTTAAGTTCAGTATGCAAGAAGAGCTTTAGTCGAAGTAGTGATTTAAAAGTACATTTACGGATTCATACAAAGGAGAAGCCTTATATTTGTAAAGTGTGCAACAAGGGATTTTCTCAAGCTGGTAATTTAAATAGACATTTATTGGTTCATACAAAGGAAATGCCTTATGATTGTAAAGTGTGCAACAAGGTATTGTCTCAAAGTGTCTCTTTACAAGGACATTTACTTACTCATACAAAGGAAAAGCGTAATGTTTCTGAAGTATGCAACAAGAATTTCTGTCGAAGTAGTAATTTAAAAATACATTTACAGATTCAAACAAAGGAGAAGCCTTATGTTTGTGAAGTGTGCAACTAGGGATTTTCTCAAGCTTGTAATTTAAAAAGACATTTACTTACTCGTACAAAGGAAAAGCCTTATGTTTGTGAAATGTGCAACAAGAGTTTTAGTTAAAGTATTGATTTAAAGACATTTACGGATTCATACGAAGGAAAAGCCTTGTGTTTGTAAAATGTGCAACAAGGGTTTTTCTCAAAATGGTATTTCAAAGAAACATTTATGGGTTCATACAAAGAAAAAATTTTTATAAAATGTGCTTCTGGATGTTTTCCAAAACTGGTCACATAGAGCTCATTTACATATTCATAGGAAGGGAAAATATCATATTTATGAAATACACAGCATTACTTTTTCTGAAGTCACTTACTTTTAAAACCAATGAAAACTCTCCACTGTCAAATATTGTGGCATTTCTTTTTTTTATACCTTTAATAATGACTTATGCTTTTGTAGCAGGTAGAAAACCTTACATATATGTTTTTCTAAAAGTCTTTTTTTATCTAGTTTGATATTATACTCACAGTATTTTAAGAAAGATATGGTTTTTTTTTTCCAAAACATTATCATTTTTTTCTTTAAGTAATATAATTACGGAGACAAAAATTAATATGATTTTGTTTTCTATATTTTACTATGTGAAAACATAAGAAATATTTTTTAATTACACTCTTATTTTATGTGCAACTAGTTGCATGGCTCGGCGTTGCACGGGCTTTCTCTACTTTTATAAATTTTCCCTTCAGAAAATGAGCACTTCCAATATTGTTTTTTAAAATAACTTTGGTTCCCCTCCGCTTAACCCGGCGTTGCACGGGCTTTTACCGAGTGTATAACTTAAAATTCCCTTTTTTGAAATTTTTTCACTTCTCTTCGTCAGACAGGTTTCTTTCCCCCCGGCGTTGCACGAACATTTTTGAATGCATAACGCATTGTCATGGAAATTCCCCTTTCCCTCTCGCTATCAGCCGTTCCTGGTATGTGTGTGTGATTTCTATATTAACGTCATTACAAAATTCTCATGGCAATTTCCCACATTACTGCCCTTTTAAAATTTTTTTCTACCTTTGAAGACAAGCTGTTAAGAACGATGCACGTTGAATCTGTCGAGAGTTTAAACATCCTAGCGTTGGTGTGGTGTGGTAGTTTGGAGAGATGGGTGCCAGCTCAAAGTCTCATCCTTGTCACTTGACCATGGTTCACAATTTCGAAGTCCGTCGCCAAAAACTCTCGAGTGGGTGAACACACACACACAGTGCTACTTTATATAATATTCACTCACTCACTTTACAATTGTTTAGCCCCCGGAAATGAATATGTACCTTTTGAAAAATAGTTGTATGTTGGAAAAAGACAAAAAAGTAGAAATTTTTGTAATTACAAAATTCCGCAACTATATTAAATGTTGAATTGAAATTGTGAGCATTTTTTTAAATGTTCAATACACGGGAAAAAAGTTTCATGCAATTATCTTTATAAATGAAGAAGTTAGTAAAAATTTGAATTTGATAAAAAGTTATTAAATATTTAAAATTTGGGTCTTTTTTTAAAAAAAAAATTTGTAAAAAGTTTTCAGCATTTTTTTTAAAATTACTAACTCTAAAAGATCAAAGGATGAGTTTTTTTTAAAATTCAATTTCATTTAAACGCATCGATATTGATTCATTTTAGAAAAAATCATAAAATATGCAAAGTATTATTTTGTAAAAAACATACCGTATTGTGGCAAAATAAATTATCTTTCCAATTAAATTGTGTGCGTGTATCAGTGTGAACACGTGGTAGAAGTTAACTTCTTTGGCTTACATGTATTGAATTGTATAATAAAGTTTTATTTTGAAGTAATCTTATATATAATTAACAAATTTATTATTATCATTATTATTTCAAACTGTATATAAAAAAATAATTAGGATGGAAAAGGTATAAGCATAAACTAAATTTTCATTTTCAATACATAATAGTAAAAAAAATTTTATTGTATACTTTTGTAGAGAAAAGTATTATTATATTAGTCTATTTCCATTACGCTTGTGGGTGTTTCAGTACATACTTTTGTTATCAAAGAATTGTGGTAGCTAAAATAAGAAATTTAGGTTTTGCACAATATCATTTAAGAATCTCGAAAACACTGCATCAATCGTAGTATTTGATTTTGTCGTTGATATCATTCTGTTATTTTATAGAGGTAAGGCGAAATTGTCTTTTCGCATCTTAATTTTTTCCCTATTTGAGGTAAATCTGGAAACTTAAGCCATATTGCCTTAACTAATCCTTCATCATTTGTTTCTACATGAATTAGCTTTCCAACAATCCATCTGGATTGTTGGAAAGATGGATTTGACAATCCATCTGTCACATCAATATTTGTGGTAATCATGTAATAAATATTATTCTCATAAATTGTTTGATAATGCAATCCATTTGTATCAATTAATGACATCTTATGTGTAATTTTTGACGTACGAAAGTTCCTTGTTCTTTTGAAGTAAAATAAAAAAAAAATGTTCTAGAAACTTTACACAGAACTGCCGCAACACGAAGTAGCATGAATTGGATTAATGTCTGAAGTAGTGCTGGAGATGACTGACACCATGAATCCTGCAGGGCTGTCCATAAACCAGTAGGAGTAAGAAGGTGTGGAGATCTCTTCTAAACAGCATGTTGCAAGGCATTCCAGATATGTTCCTGTCTGGGGATTTTGGTGGCCAGCGGAAGCATCTAAATTCAGTAGTCCTCCTGGAGCCACTCCGCAGCAATTCTGGACGTGTGGGGTGTTGCAATGTCCTGCTGAAATTCCTCCAAGTCCGTCGGAATGCACAATAGACATGAATGGGTGCAGTTTATCAGACAGAATGCTTACGTACCTGTCATAGTCGTATCTAGACGTTGAATCTCTGGGGTCCCATATCATGCCCTATACCGTCACAGAGCCTGAACAGTCCCCTGTTAACATATAGGATCTATGGATTCATGAGGTTGTCTCTATACCTGTACACATCCATTAGCTTGATTCAATTGGAAACAAGACTCGTCAAACCAGGCAACGTGTTTCCAGTCATCAATAGTCCAATGTCTGAGTTAACGGGCCCAGGCGAGACCTAAAGCTTTGTGTCATGCAGTCAACAAGTGCACACGAGTAGACCTTCGGCTCCGAAAGCCCATATCTGTAATGTTTCGTTGAATGGTTTTCACAGTGACCCAGTATTAAAATCTGCAGCAATTTGCGTAAGGGTTGCACGTCTGTCATTGTTGGTCTCATTCTTGCATGATCTTTTTCCAGCGGCAGCGATGTCATAGATTTGATGTTTTATAGGATTCCCAATATTCACGGTACACTCCTGAAATAGCAGTATGTGAAAATCCAAATTTCATCGCTACCTCGGAGATGCTATGTCCCATCTCTCGTGCACTGGCTATAACACCACATTCAAATTGACTAAATCTTGATAACCTGCCAATGTAGCAGCAATAACCTATCTAACAACTGTGCCAGACACTCGTTGTCTTATTTAAGGCTTTGCCGACCGCAGCGCTGTACTCTGATTTGTTCCAAATCTCTTTATTTGCATACGCATGTCTGTAATAAATTTTTTTCCTCTTCATTGTATATCTAAGAACCTTTCACGCGAAGATGGCTAGCTGTTCAGTCTGTGATTTAGTCAAAGTTCAAATTTCAGATCCATAGGGAAGTACAGGTCTGATGATTGTTTTATACAGCGTAATTTTTGTATGTCTTTTAATCAATTTTAACTTTAAGCTCTTAGACCATGAAGACAGCAATTAGCAGCAATAATACATCTTTTAACTTCAGCACTATTGTTGCCTAGAATGTTAATGTGTGAACCCAAATAAACAATATTATCAACTACTTCAAGCTTATAATTTTCAGTCTGCAGATATTTAAAACCCAAAGGAGTTTTTGTAATTGGTGTGTATTTAGTTTTGTCTTCATTAATAATTAAATGCAACTTTTCAGCCGCTTAAGGGCCAGACATGCCTCCGATAAAGCATTACTGTAACTATTACTGTATCATTGATATAAGCAAGGAGTTGTACAGTCTTGGTGAAAATGGTACCCCTAGTGTTAATGCTGGAGATGCCAACAGCCCATTCTGAGGCCAAATTAAAAAGGAGACAAGCAAGAGCATTACCCTGCCTTGCATCATTTCTGTCTTTGAAAAACTGTGAGGCAACCAAAAAGCTTTACAGAAGAAACAGTTTGGGTCAAAGTTGCCTTTATAAGCATCCAATTTTTTTTTAAATGCTCAGCTCAGCAAGAGCTACAAGTAAAGTCATGGTCAACACTATCTTGAAATCAATAAAAAGACAAGAAAATAAAGAAAAAATTAATATCTATTTATTTATTAATAATATAACATTAAATCCTGATAAATTTCTTAATTTATCAAAAAAATATTCAAGCAAGTGACATAATGCAATGCATTTAATTCCAGTAAAAAGGTATGCACAGCTTTCATTTAAATACATATATTAAAATACTTTTATCTTCACCATGAATATTTAACCAATAGTAATATTAGCACTTCTATTTGTCACAATGCTAAATGGCCCCACCAGAATGAGTACTTGCACAGTTTTTCTTTGGCAGAGGAAGGGAAGCCACAGGAGAGTGAGTCAGTAGACTGTTCGAGATATGGTGTGCACCAACGTGCAGAAATCTCTCTCAATGTAATTTTCTTTTATACATACTTACAGAAAATGGAACTATATATTATTTAGTAGCTAGAAGAGTCTCTGTATAGAGGTAATAAATTATATAAGCCCAGAGATGGATTATTTTTGTGTTTGCGAATAATTTCTGATCACTATATACTTTTTGTGTTTCATTCACACTTCAAATTTAAATAACAATTCTTTAGTTTAATAATTTATACAGTCTCAAAATTTCAAGAAGTCTGAAATAAATTAACTAACTCATTCTTAAGAGCTAACTTAAAGTATAGCACTGTCTACATATGGTCTCTCTGAAGTAGATCTGAATATTAAAGCAGTCTGATACAGCTGATACTCAGAAAAAATGGTTTTCATAAAAGCATGTAATCGATTCTATTTAAAATGCAACTCATATTTTTTACAGAAATGTCACTGAACTAATTAAGAATACCAGCACAATGCATGATCAGTGGTATGCACAAGGGGGACCCATAGAACAATAAATTTTTAATTTTTACCATAGAGAATATTCCTTGGTGCTTTCGTCCTTGTGTTTTTAACAATGTAACCTTCCTCCATAATGTAGTTTTCCTTAAATCCTAATTTCCATGGGTCAGTTAGGCGATCATATTCAGTTATTTTATGTTTGTAGTAATTTGTCCAAGTCCATCTTTAGTTAATTTTGTTTATTGGACGAAACACAGAGAAGACATCACACAAAGAACATTACTTAAAACAGAACTACCTCTACAAGCCAAACAAAGTATATATACTCTTTGCTGACTTGCAGCGCCATCTATATTAAAGAATTTAATTTAAAACACCCCATAAGAGGGGTCTCTGTACACCACTGTGCATGATAAATAATTAATCATGAATACAATTAGATAAAAAAAAAATTCTAAAAAGTGATGAAAAACATCCAAGTTTTAAAAAATTCTATTTGAAAATGTAACATTTTAATTACAACAACACACACAATACATTATTAATTAGACTGTTGAATATAATAATGATGCATGCTGGGTTATATATATTCAAAAGAATACAAATTTTAATATTGGTTTTAATTTACATTTGTCTTCTAGAATTAAATATATACTTATACTCAATATGATGATGATGTGTGTGTGTGTGAGTTGTGTTCTTTTAAGATTTAATAAATACAAATAATTAGGTTTAATTAATCCCAATATATCATGGATAAAAAGTGCCAAAAAAAAGTCAATTTGTGAGCACAGAAATATATTAATTAACACATTATTGATTAAATAAAATATTTAATGATATTAAAAAAATGCACAGCTTTTATGTAGGTTTGGGATTTGTATCTCTTTTTCGTATCATCTTTAAATCTTTCTTTCTCATTCTTTTAAGCTTGGCTGTATTTCTTATCTGCATGAAAAAAAAGATACATCAATATCAGATAAAAGAAAGTGCATGCCCAATTAAATGTTATGAGTAAACACATTACATGTAATAATAAAATAAGACACTAATATAGTTGTTTAGGTTAAAGAATTCAACTTATTCATATAACATTTCACAACTGCAACCATTGACTTATATTACATACACTATTAATTTTTAAAGAAAATAATTTTACTGTATTGCAATAAAATTTTCAAAAATTTAACAATTCAATTAATGAAAACCAAATGAAGATTTATCAAATATGCTGATTAATACATGTCCCTTTGTTCATATATTTACTGTTTCTTGTAGCATTTTTTAAAACCATAACCTTTACATGTTTAATTGCACAATAAATAAATTTATAAGGAGTAACTTCTTCAAAATTAAACTCAAAGAGCTTCATGCCTTTTAAAACATTTTACTATAGCAATAACACCAAAAACAAAATATATTAGATGTCAAAACAGAAGACATTAGATTGAAGAAAATAAATTAAGACATTACTCTAGAGTTTTTTAGAATCAAATATGCCAATATGTTTACCAAGAGCAAACAATTACAGAACACAACTTTACAACAGTATATATTGATATTAAAAAAGTGTTAAATCATCAAATCATGGTACAATTCATTCATACTTTTTGCAAGAAAAAATAAATTGAAAAATATTTATAAAAAGTAGAACTTTTAATACATTTCATAGCACCCTTAATTTTGATAACAACTTTTTCAATGAATTTTAAGATTTCAATTCATGAAAATTTGATTAACAAAAAGGATGGATCAAATAATACATCCTAATTATTGAATTAAAACTCAAAATGTAGAAATGCCATAATATAAATATAGAAAAATGTTAGAAAAAAATAGCCAAATCCAAAAATTGATACTATACTGTTCGAATTAATTGGGACAAAAAGGAATAACTTTATTTTTTTCTAAAACAGCTTTTTATCCTAACATACCTTAAATAGGCTGAAAAATCTGTATATTAGTATATGAAATATGTCTTCCTTTAGCAGAAATGACCTTTTTCAACCCATCTTGGCATTGAATCCACTAGAGAAGCACACATTTTCTTGATATCATCTTGAAAACACACTAGTATAGCCCTTTTTATCATTTGCTCTGTTGTCATGCGATTCATTTTAGCCAAACGATTCTTGAACATATGCCATCAATTTTGAATAGGATTTAAGTCTGTGGAATTTTCAAGCCAATCGAGCACTTTTATTTTCTGCATAAAAGTATGGACTCATGTTGAAATGTTCCATCAAATGTTTCCATGAATGGAACAATCCTACTACATAATATCTCTATATATTTGACAGAATTCATCATGTATTTAAGAGGAATTAAGCTTCCAAGGCCATTTGTTGTGAAAACCCCCCAAATATCTGTTTAGAAGGGTGTTTTACAATCTGTTGTATATGATCTGGTAACAAAGTTTCAACTTTACTTCGCCTAACTACACTTGATTTGTATCCCTGCACAGATAAATGTTTCATCACTCAAAATTACCTTCGTCCAGTCGTTAACAGTCCCATGGTCGGTATTTTTTGGCCCATGCTAAGCATTTTTTCATCATTTTCTGAGTTAGAAACAGTTTTTTCCCCTCAGTCTTGTTGCTTTAAGGCCACCTTCCAAAAGCCTTTTCCATGCAGTTGAGGTACTCACTTCAACACCATTATCCAATAAATCCCTTCAAAGGTCTATGCTTATTTTTCCTGGATTTATTTTGCTGCTTATTAAAATTTAATCAATTCTTGGAGTAGTTTTCCACTTGCACCCACAAATTTTTTTCCTTTTTGGAGATGATAATTCAGAATTTTGAAATGTTCTTAAAACAATTTGATCACTATAGTTATATCTCTCACAGCCATAGAAGTTTGTTCACTAAGAGTGATTTATTTTAGAATCATTCCTCGGAGTAATATCCATCTTTGAACATGTAAAAGTAACGTCTTATACAGAATGCAAAATTGAAATTACCAGCTGCCTCACTGAAAGGCTCCCAACTGAGCTTCTGATACATTAAAATGAATATAATATAGTCAAAGTCGATCTGTCACACTACTTAAAGGCAGATATAATGGGTTTGAAGTGGTTCAGGACATCACTCAACCAACAATCACATACCAACTCAAACAAGAAAAACATGTTTGTCCCAATTAATTAAAACAGTATAGTAAATATTTGGACATCTATTTTTAAAATTTCAAAACAACAGATAGAGAAAAAGAAAAAAAAAGATATCTACAATTAAAAGTTTTCAAAATAA
>BMAV01026978.1:0-121126 GCA_019973955.1 Trichonephila inaurata madagascariensis
TGGGAAATCTTGCCTTGGTGGGGAAAATTTGTTAAGTACCCGGTTGGAGGTTTTACTTAAAAATAAAAATTAGTTTTTATTTTTATTTAAAATAAAATATATTAAATTTGGAAAAAAAAAAAAACAATATTTTTCTTTTTTTAATTTTTCCTTTAAAAATTATTTTAAAGGGAAAACTTATTTGATTTTGCCCTTTTTTAAAAAAATTTTTCCTTTGTTTAGCCCCCGATAAAAAAAAAAATTTTTTTTTGTTTAAAAATTCAAAAAAAAAATTTTTTTTTTAAATAAATTTTTATTTTTTTTTTTTTTTGAAAAAAAAAATTTTAAAGAAATTTAATATAATTTTTTATTCATATTTAAATTTTTAAAAATTTTTTAAAAAAAACTGAAGAAATAAATATACACAATCTTTTTCAAATTTTTTTTCCCTTTTTATGGCACAAAAAAAATTAAAAAAATTTGAAAAATTTAACCAAAATTTAATAAAAAAATTCTTAAGACAACAAATAAATATTTAAAAAATTTATACTAGTAAAATTATTTTTTTTTTTAAAGTTTTTTTAAAAAAAAAAAAAACCTCAGGCACACACACACAAAAGAAAAAATAATAATTTAAAGTTGAATGGCATTTTCGCCTTGTTAAAAAATATTTTCTTTATTTGATTAATATTTCCTTTACCCATTAATTAAAAATTTTAAATTTAATTTTTAAATGAAGGATACCATTTTTCCCTGAAGAAAAAAAACCTATTGTATTACTTTTCCAATGATAATAAGAAAAAATTAAAAAAGAGCAACAATTTTTAAAAAAATGTATTTACTTTTTTTTTTTTAATTTAACCTTGATATTTAATAACTTTCCTCAGATAATTAAACATAATAATTCTTTTTTTCAACATATGGAATTCTTTTGTTATACTTCTAAAACAATAAATGTCTTCTGAAGTATAACCGCTCATGTTTAATTTTAATTATACTTCTTCCAATCGATCTCTGTCTTCAAAAAATAAATAGCCAATGAAGGTTCTTAATTTTTTCATCCAAATTTGAAAAACGAGAGATTTTTTTTAAACATCTACAGTATTAGATATCATGCTTTTATATCTTTAGATCGAATTCACAAAGCGTGTGCGGGTACAAGAGCTATTTTACATAAAATTCAAAATATTTTTATCTTTCATCACTTGGACCTATAATTTATATAAAAAGGCAAAAAAAACCCTTTCCCAACGCACGAAATTTAATAACTGCAAAGCAATATAATTTGCAATGAATGTGCCCAAGACTTAAAGCAACGCCCCCTTTTTTGAATCCCCCCAAATTTTGACCCGTTTTTAAAATGATAGAATATATTTGAGAGACAGAATCGACACACCTCTCTCAAGATTACCATAACCTGCCTACAGGAGGGCTTTGAACAACTCAAATTTAACACGCAACAACCTCTTTTAAACGGCGGGTCTTCAGTGGAGCTAGGACTCGAACTCATGTCACGCTATCCACGAACACGCGACCTTAACTAAAGGGCCCCCCTTTTAAAAAAGGAAACCCCTTTGGATGATTTAAAGCCCACCAGAGGCTCTTCAATCCAATCTTCAGGATTATAACTGAAGTGGTATTCATCTGTTAGAAGGAAGTAGTAAAAAAAAGCATTATTGATTTTTGTCCTTTTACCACCCCCCCAAAAAAAATTGACCACGTAGTTTTTTCGCCTATACTAAACTTTTTTTCACCCTTTTATGTAGTATAGCAGCGAGAGTCGGAAAGAATTCGGGCCCGCGTGTCGAGCCACGATTCAACCCAGTTCCACGATAGGTTTTGGGGGAGAGGGATTCACGCCAAATCGTCGAGATCAAATCCTCCTGTTGGCATGGTGTGAAAGTCTGGAGAGGGGGTGCAGTTCATATGTCATCCTCATCACATAACTGTAATTCAAAAAATTCCGGTTCATCAATAAACCCTTCATATTGCCTCAGAGTAAAGAGGGAAAATTTTTTTGTTTTACGAAAAGGAAACAACAAGAACATTTATTTTTGTACAAAAAGTTTTTTTTTTTCCCAAAATTTTGGGAATGATATTAAAGGACCCACAAGCTCGAACCGTTTTTAAAAAAAAGTGCATAAAAAATTTAAATTTATGATTTTTAAGTATCATTTTGTTTAGAAAAATGTACTATGAAGCGAAAAAAAAAAATTTTTGGTTTTCTAAAAAAACCTTAGAATCTCCTTTTCGTAAGCCTTTTTGTTTTGGTTTGTTTTATACAGCCGTTCTTGCAGGGGCCCTCAACTATGAGTTTTGAAAAATTAAAATTTTATTTTCGGTTAAAAACCCTTTAAAAAAAATTTAAATGATGATTTTCTTGGTTCCCCCTTTTTTCATAAAACGGGGAAAAAAATCATTTCCCCAAAAGAGCATTTAAAAAAATTCTAGTGTTGAGCCTCTGTAGAGAGGGTTCATTTGTATACGGGCAGAAAAATTAATACAAGAGAAGCATTTTTCTAAAAGGAGAACATTTGGGAAACTTTGTTATTCTGTTAATTTTTTCCAAAAAATTGTATTTAATTCATTTGTTTTCGCCATAATGTTTCCTTTAAAAAAATTTTATACATGTATTCTAATCTAAGTGACACTAAATATCATAAAAAATTTTCCCTTTACACGCTTTTGCAAAATCACGGGTTTAACGTAGTCGGGTACTTTTTTTTGGGAAAAACCCTAATTTTTGTTTCCATTTGCATTATTTTTTTATCAGTAACTTGGGGAAAATAAAGGAAATTTGGGAATTTTAAAAAAATTTTTTAAAAAATCAGATAATCTTTTTCATTGGGGACCCAAAAAATTTGGGAAAAGACAATGGTTCAAAAAAGGGAAAAAGAAAAAAAATTTTGATTTCTTTTAAAAAGTTTTACAGTCTGTGTTTGCATTACTTTGCATTTGACATTTTAAAAAAATTGTACTTAATACTTTGATTCCTCCCTTTATAAATTAATTTTCATTGGTTGATTGATTATTAACGTCGCACTGTTTAGCTACACAGGTTTTTTGGCACGGGACCAAGCAATTTTGAACCATGGTCGGTCGGGATGACCCAGGCACCCTCTCCCAACTACCACCCACCAACGGGGGGACGCTTTCAGCCCCGAAGATTTAACGCACGCGCCCTAAGGGGTCTTTAATGGTATTAGGTCCCCGGGACAAGGTAAGCCACGGCCCGGGGATACCAAACCACTCGCCACCACCATTTAAATTTCATCGGAGATCCCCAAGAGAATTTACTTCGGTTCAAAACTGAGTTTCTTGCATACCGTTATAAGAAGCAATGGAAAGTTTTGCTTATTTTAAACATTGATCTCAAGAAACAAAAAAAGGCAATTTAAATTTTGCCAATACTAATGTGTAGTTCATAAATCATGAATTTTAATACATCTTAATATCAGAATTTCAAAAAATATTTTTTTTTATATAAGCAAAATCAAAGAGTTCTTTTTGCATGTTATTTCTAATGCAAATGTGTGATTAAGATGTAAATGTTGGTGTGTGTATAGGATTGCAATTGCAATTTTCGTAATAAAAAAAAATTGGACAATGAAGTAGAAGCCTCTTCTATAAAAAAATTACAGAATTAAATAGGATATTAAAAATATAAATTCTTTGTAATATAGATTTTACTATAAAGATGTAAGTTTTCCTTTGTCATGTTAATTGAATTCTGTAGTATATTTTTGATCTGAAATAATACACATTGCGTAACTTTATTAATTATGTATATAAATACTCATATTGTCTTCTGTAATTAATTCAAAATATATGTACATTTACTAAATGCTATATTCTGTTTCTATAGAATATACACAATGTTATTATGCTAATTTCTGATTTGGAATTTTAAAAAAAAGCAAAACTTAACTACTTACGTATATAAGAACTGTATTAATTGGGATTTATAAAATTTTGTTCAGAATGGATATAATAATTTTTTAAATTTTATTATATGTACAGATGAAAATTAATATAATGTGTGATACAGTCTTTTTATGAATAAAAATGAACACAGGATTCTCTGTGAATGCTTCTTACCTACTACCATCAATAATAATTTTCATTTCAAAATTACATAATAAATTTATATTAAATTTGTTATTGAATGACTTTTTACTTTCTTAACTAAATAAGACTTTAAGTTCAATTCATTATTTCAAATTAAACAGCATATCAGAAATTAGGAAATTCTTCGATTTTAATTTTAATTCTAAACTTATATAACTTAAACTTAATTCTATATATTCTGTTTTGATCTACTTTTTTAAAAGTCATAAATTGGCAAGATAAGGGACTTAAACAAAAAAAAAGTAATGCAAAATTTAGGGCACGAAAATGGGATAAAAGTGAGAGCTTTAAAAATAAAAAAGGATGAGCATTGAAAAAAATTAGACTTCTACAAATATTGAAATACTGTTTATTTAAAAGAAATGATACTTCTTATGCACTTAAATGGTTGTAGTTCTAGAAATATACTTTTTTTTCTATAACGGAATAATACCTGGAATAAATGCCTTCGAAACATAAGAGCGTGGCGTATGTACATTTCATATTTCTTTGTAAAAAAAGGGGTTGGGGAAAAAGCTTAAGATGTCTAAAATTAAAAAAAAGCAGCTCGAAGTATAGGGTCAAAAGGGCGGTGGTTTTATAATAATTTTACGGTATGTATTTGTTAAAAATACCTCAAAAACTCCCTTTAGTTCATAATAACAGCAGATATTTTTATGTTCTATGGAACTTTATGCTGAGAAAAAGAAATACAGCGATTTAATTTAATAATGGAAAAGATCAATTTTAGTTTGAGAGACGGTCTTTGTAAAAGACGTCAACACAAAATGACTCATTTCCCTTTTAGATTCCAGGAATGGCTAAACTAATTTCTGAAGTTTCAGTATTAGGGAGAACTAATGTAAAAAACTTTTGGTTTTTGAGAAATTTTAAAGCTCAATTTCATTTTTGGAATAGGAAAAGCCCATAGAATTATAAGAAACTTTTTAAAAATTTTTTTATAAACCCAGGAAAAATATCAAATTTATATGAAATAAAAAGAAAGTTTGATGAGCACACGTAATTTACAATTCTCGAACAGTTAATTAATAAAAAATACATATATATAGATTTCAAAAGCAAAATATATGAAACGAAAGTACAAATCTAATGCCGGACTTTACTCAAGTTATTATGAAAACTTATTTTATTCAACCAGTTTTAAATTTTTAAAAATTAAAGTAATCATGCGATAAACAAATGTGCTACCAATTTGAGTTATTTCATAACGGCAAAGCAATTTTATTTATTCATCTTTAACCCTTTATCTACCAACGATACTTATAAGTACCACTCACTTTAAAATTACATAGATTAACCACATTTTTACGAATACTCTAAAGATACTTAGCAGGAATATTCTTTTAAATCCACTCTTCCGAGATATATGGCAGCACGGGTTATATGATGAGTATTTTAACGGGGAAGGCGAATAGTTTTATAGCCCAAATTGCGTTTTCAGTTGACGGTGTTTTCAGCGGATTATTAAAATTGTCATTTTTGTTCCAAAAAATAGTTAATGTTAAAAGATAAGTGGCTTTTTTTTGTATGTTAATATGAAGACCTTAGAAAACAATTTGACTATTTATTTTAAGTGAACTGTGTTTATAACTAATTTAATATAGTTTAATATCATTAATTAATTAGCTGTAACTAATTAAATTTCCCAAAGTTGAGTATTTTTTTATGTATATCCCTTTATTTTCAATGTAGTGATTTAAAAAAATATTGCATGAAAAATAAAAAAAATAAAAAAATAAAAATTGCAGTAAATTATAATGTGGTAGCTGAAGAATTAAATCGCGTTAGTATTTTATTATTTTTTTTCAGAACATAAATATTTTCATTTTCTTTTAAAAAATTTTCTAAATTTTGGAAAATTTTCCCATGCTTTTTGGGTCAAAAAAATTTAAAAATTTTAAAATTTTTAAAAAAAAATCTGTTTATTTTAAATTTTAACAATAATTTTTCCCTTTAAAAAACCGAAAGTTTTTAAAAAATTGGTTGGTGATTTAATATTAATTTTTATTCAAAAAAAGCAAAGCTTTTCAGAAAGGGGGTTTTTTAAAGGAGGGGGCCCGAAAATTTTTTTTGTCTTGCGAGTCAAAATAATCTGGTTCAATACAACTTGACATGAATTGATAAATAGTATGTTTTAAGCATACATTATGCTTTGAGTTAATATAATGTCTATAAAAGGTATATGAAATCATATATATATAATATTTAAAGGCAGAGAGATAGAAATATATAGAGCAGAGGAGGGGAACATTTTACCTTTCGGCGCATGAAATTAAGTAGAAAAAAAAATTTTAAAATTTTAAATTTTTTGAAGTTATTATAGTTTTAGTATAGATTTAACAATTTTGTTCATTTTCGAAATATTATAAAAAATTAAATCCTTATTTATTTATTATTTGACATAAAATGTTACAATACAAAATAGTTTTGTATTTTCATAAGGGTAAAAACTTGCTACAACATTCATCATTGATTATTTTCTACAAATTTATTAAATTCATATATATTGTTTTGACTTTCTATGTTTCAATGTTGGTATTTTTATTTATGTAAGATTATATATATATGTTACTGTGGATGTCCAAAATTGGAGAATGTCGACACACACCAAATACGTCGGTTAAAGATCGAATATTGTATTACAATCTTGTACATTCGGACTTTCACCGACGTATGTCGACAAGCACAAATATACTGTGAAGGAGGGCGAAAAGAGAGAAGCCGACGAAGACGTGACTGTCTGTTTCCCGCCAAATTCTTTGTTCTGCTGGGAGTCAGTCAGCTTTGTCAGTCTTATGCAAGATTTGATGGTGCGAACAACGTTTTCTTAATTTTCTTCCCGATACCCTAATTTATACTGAATGGGTACAGCAGTGAATCGTGATCTTTTTCTTGAAAAGTTAAATGCATTGATTGAGGGTAAACGAGAAGACAATTGTTTTTATTTTTAAAAAAGAAAAGTACTCTAAAATACTATCTGAAGTGGTTTCTGCTAAAACTAAGTGCAACATACCTTTGGATTACAGACGAGTAACATGTTTTGACGTTAATTGTACCATTAAAACCAAGAGAAACGAATATACAGTATTATGTTACCAATGACGAATTGTTCACTGTACTATATGAAACTCACATCTGAACAGGCCACGGAGGAAGAACGCGTATGCTTAAAGAGTTATAAATTAAATACAAAAATATTACACATGAAGTTGTAATATTGTATTTAAATTTATGTAAACAGTGTTAAATGAAACGCTGTTCAATTAGCCGTGTGATGAAACAACGGTAGCATAGTATATAATCATAACCTATAGCTTCGGGTTGACGCGATGGGGAAGTCATGGAAATGTGGTACGGGTTTGGATGTCAACCTCCTCCCTTACCTGAGGTTCAATATGACTATCTCCAATGGTCATTTTGATGCATTTTATTTAGACATTAACAAAATTCCATTGTGCTCTATGGCTCGTAAAATGTTAGTCCTGGTGTTATTGAAGGCTTATAAGGGAACGAGATAAGGGCTGAAGTTACATACAAGGTAAGTGTAAGGTCTTAGATCAAATTTTTGTGTGTGTGTGGCCAATGCCACCTGTCTGACGTAGTCAGATCGAGGCCTACGAAATTCATCGTGGTAAGGGGCTAGAAGTACGCCTGTCGTTGGCCTTGAACACCATACAGGTGACAGTTCGAATTAGCTCGGCGAAATTCCCCGAAGGGACGGTAGATAACGTCACCACCTATCTCCACCTCCACAATTTAGGCATGGAACTGAAGGGGAGGGAAATATTCTCCAGCCCCCCTGCACTCGTGATTCAACCCACAAGACTTTCAGATCCACTGATTTAATGAGCACGTACTCCGTGTGTACTCGGAGGGTATTTGATGGCATTGGGCATCGAACCCAGGCCTTCCGGTCTGGAGTCCGATGTTCTAATCACTAGGCTACCCAGGGCCCTCAAATTTTGTAGGAAGATAGATTTAGTTTCCCTGGTTATGAAGATATATGATTATAGGAGTCACCAATTAAAATACTTTTTTAGATATTTGCAATTGCAGATGCCATTTACTCCTTAAATTTAGTTCTGTAGCAAATGATTACACGTAATGGGTTTAGCGTAGCAACAACGGATAGGTGTACCTCGTCGTTAGGAGCCGGGTTCGATTCCGTTGAGGGTGAACAACTTTTTACTTTTATTTTATGTCTATTTTACATATAAAGATACATAATGGAATTTAAATAAATTGGAAATGAAATGTCTTTAACGACTAGAAACCTCAAAAGAGTTTTATTTGTCATTATCATTCGTATAAGTACAGAATAATTTTTCATACAAAATAATAAAAGCATTTCACAAGAAAAACAGGAGAAAAGCCCTTTAATTGTAATTTAATCGTGCCTGGAAACAATAAATTGTGAAAGGAAACAATAAATGAAATATTTATCAGATTAACATAATTAGTATAAAAATATGCCTAGCATCTTACTCCTCATTGCAATGGTGCAATGGTGAAACTTGTCATAAAAGTTCTCACATCAGTGCTTACCATTTCGAAAAGCATCTCGCGCATCGAATTAGTGCAGTATTAATGTATAGGCATCTGATATTTTGTATTTCAATTGAATTGAATCTTCAATTGCTAATATCTAAAACATTATTAAATAGTAACCCCTATAACTATATACAGTCATTCAAAAAAGTATTGGGACACTTGGCATGAAGCATGAAAGCCATTTATAAAAAATATTTATCACATTAAAACAAAAACAAAATGAATTAAGAAATGTTTTAACATTTGGTGTACAGTATATAAGGAAAATTTTATGAGTATTATAGAATTTTAATTTGATCTAGCTTTTCAAATATAATTCGAAGGCACACTGGAGTAAAAAAAAGTATTGGGACACTTTCAAAATGAGAAATTTAACAAATATACAGCGCATCAATAGAATTTAATTTCACACCCCTTTTTTAGACTAGAAGTTTAAACATAAACGTTTCAACAGATAAGATTACTTACAAAAAAAAAATGGTGAGAAAGAAAGATATATCGGTTGGTGTGCGAAATCTCGTAAAAAGTCATTGGAAAGAGGGGAAATCAATTCGCTGTATAGGAAAAATATTGAAATTGAGTAAATATACTGTTTTTAACATCATTAACAGGTTCAAGAAAACAAACAGTGTTGGATACAAGCAAAGAATGAGGGCGTTCAAGGATATTGAATGAACCTGAAGAGAGATGGATTGTGCAACAAGTACACATTAATCCAAGAACTAGTGGAATAAAAATGACTTTGCTATGTAATAGTAGGTTCGGAAAATAAGTAAATCCTGAAACTGTCGGAAATATTTTAATAAAACATAAGTATCATGGCCGAGTACCTCAAAGAAATCCCTAAATCAGCAATGCAAATAAACAAGCTAGGTTGGCATTAGCTAAAATTTATGTAAGACAGCGAACAGAATATTAGGAAATATAATTTTTGTTGATGAAAGCAAATATAACATTTTCGGCTCGGATGGCAAGCAAAAAGTTTGGCGGAAATCAAATATAGCAATTCATGTCAAAAATTTACGGCCAACTGTTAAATATGGACGGGGTAACCAAATTGTCTGGGGCTGCATGGCAAGCTCTGGTTTCGGGAACTTTCATTTTATTGATGGCATAATGAATAAATATGTCTATCTTGTCATTCTCAAGCGAAATTTAAAGCAAAGTACGAGCAAGCTGGGAATCTCAGGATATTTTAAATTGTACCAAGATAATGACTCGTGACATACTGCAGATATTTGCAAGTAATGGGTCCTCTACCTCTGTCCTAGTGTTATTAAAACTCCTGCACAAATTGCAGATCTTAATCCCATTGAACATGTGTGAGATTATTTACAGCAAAAACTATATGAGCACCAAGTTTCTAACAAGCAGGATTTGAGAAAATATTTGGTCGAAGAGTGGACCAAGATCGATAGATCGTCTTGCAAAAAATTGATGCAATCCATGCCAAATAGACTTCGAGAGGTCATAAAAAGCAAGGAGGGCCCAACAAGATATTAATTTCTAGGTTTGAATTGTTTTTTTTAATTTATTGGGAAGTGTCCCAATACTTTTTTGAGCACGTTTTTTAACTCAATTTCTTTTATTTTCAATTTTAACCATAATTGCATTAATGTATGAGTTTTGTTCAAATTAGTATTATTTGTATTTAACAAGATAACGTTTACTTTTTTTTGGTTTCATTTGTATGTTTAAGCAAAATATTATGATAAAAATCTATGAGCTGGTAGTGTGTCTCCCGACACTTTTTTGACAGACTGTATCTTTATCAACAGGAAAACTATATCATCCAATAAGAATTGAACTAAATCCATGCCCTCAAGACCTTGCATTCAACTTGTTGGTGAGACTGAGTACCCGAAATCAAGGACAGTGTGAAATTAGCTGAAGAATGCCTTCGCACTTGATTGAAACCCAACATTTTTTGAGGTTTGATGCCCTCACACATTCTGAAATGGAAAACGATTAAAAGCGATTTTGGATGGGAACAAATGTTTCTTAAATCAATGGAAATATTTAAAATTAAATTTACTAGTTTCTACTTTATTAAGTGTCGAAATCTGAATCGAATGCATCATTGATTCCAGTACTAATAATTCACCCTGTCACCCATCCGGTATATTGGTTAGCGACGCTGACTGTTGTGCCGTAGGGACTGGGCTCGAATCCCGGAAAAGACATGGATGTTTGTAAAGGTATAGTGCCTGCACGGCATGGGGGCACTCTAAATAGCCGTCAAGCCGCAAGTCCTCTCGAAAGGTTGGTGGAAGGGGAAGAGATGTGGGAGGCCTCTGACCACCTCCAGAGTGTTCTCCCTCTAAATTGGGGTGGAATCAAGCCAAATCGTACTGTCACCTGTATGGTGCTCAAAGCTACGGCTAACGACAGGCGTCACTTAGCCCTTTGCCATGATGAATTTCGTGGGCCTCGATCTGGCCTTTGCCGATCAGGTGGCATTTGTAACAACAACAACCTAATTCACCCTCTGACTATATTGATGTGATTTATAGTTTTTTTTTCTTTAGATAATTTTATTAATTTCACTAATTAAAATGCCGAATATTTATTGTTCTAACGTAATTTGTATACTTAAATATGTGCGTGTGTTGTTTTGCTTATATATTTTAGATTTGAATTCCATACAATTTTTTTTTTTGCAGAAAATATTAAGCATATTCAGTCATTAAAATTTAAAAAAAAATTTGTGCATAAATTATAGTCAAAGTATAAAATTAATTATTAGCTTGAGTGAGTAAGTGAATAATAACGTAGCCCCATCCAGCTGCTCGAGGACTTTTGGCAAAGGACCTCATAATTTTGAACCATGGTCAAGTGAGGAGGAGGACACCTGAGCTGGAATCTCTCTCTCCTGACTTCCACACCACCGGGAGGATGTTTGAGCTCTCGGCACATTTGACGTACATTGTCCCCCTATAGAGCGGTACTAAGCTCGAATTCATAACACGCCGGCCACGAGTCCGTTACCTTGACCACAAGGCCACCGCGGCCACTTGAAACCTACCAGAATACCAGAGTATAAAACAAAATATTCTTGAATGTGTTATCAACAATGTAGGCTATGTTTAGTTTTTGTGAAATTCTTCTTCACAATTTTAATTTTCAATTTTCTTTCATTTATATGGAATAATTTGAATATATTATGACATAACTATTTTAAACTAAAATTATTATTTAATATTATGGATTTATAAATTTTTCACTTAAATTCTTGTAATAAATATTCTTAGAAAAATAGTTAAAATATATATATTTTAAAATATAAATCATAAACTCAAAGAATACTTTAAAGCAGGGAAAAAGATTTTTTTCTTGGCAAAAATCTGGGGATCATTTGGCAATAACTTGGCATTATTATTTTTTAAAGGAAACGGAAAAATCCTTATTTTTTTAGTAAGTTTTTGCAACTTTTTTTTAAAAATTTTGGAATTTTACACATTTCTGGAGCTTTCTGGAAAATTTTTACATTTGGGACAGATGAATAAAAAAGGAGATTTTTTAAAGTTTGAAAAAAGAAGTTCAGTTTAAAAAAGTCAAAGGCTTTTCTCAGTTTTCCCAACGGGGGAGTCTGTTTACATTAATAAAAATTGTTCCCTTTTGCTTTGAAAAAAGATTTTTTCTGCAGCTAAAAAACCCCAATTTGCTTTAAAAAAATAAATTCAAAATTTAAAGGGAGACAGTGTCTGCTTTTTTTTTTTTTTTAATGAAGTCAAATTTTCTCAAAAAATTGAAATTCTCTATTTTTTTGCAGTTAAACTTTTTTAAAGGGGTAATGAATCAATTAAGTTTGTATTTTCAAAATTTAGAAAAAAAAATGTTCTGTACTCTATAAGCATTTTTTTAAAAAAAATTTCTTAATTCCTGAAAACATCCCAACCCAATTTAAATTTTAAAAAATATTTTCAACACATTCTCTCTTTCTAGAAATTCCTTTTCAAAAAAAAAAAAAATTTAAAAAAATTCTAGATGAATCGTCTTTTAAAAACTTCCACTGAAAAAAAAATTTTTTTAAAAAAATTTTAAATTTTTTCCATTTCTAAAAAAGTTTTATATTCCACATATTCCAAAACCGTTTCTCCCAAAAAAATTTAAAATTTTTAAAGCATGATAAAAAAAAAATACTTTTAAAAAAATTTTCTTTTTTTTTTCCCCCCCTTTGGTTCCTTTTTGATTTTTTTTTGGGCCCAAATTTTTTTCTATAAAATTTCATGAGAAAAAAAAAAATTTTTTTTAAATTTTCCATTAAAATTTCCCAAATTAAAAAAATTATTGTCTGAAAGAAAAAAAGAGATTAATTTTGGGTGTGTTCCCCAATTTTAAAGGTGAAGTTTCTCTTCCCCATTTATAATGTTTTTTTGAAAAAATTAAAAAAGGGGTTTTAAATTTTTGAAGTCTTGTGATTAAATTAAAAATCGGGGTTTTTTTTGAAAAATTGGGGTTTTTAAAGCTCAAAATATGAACAATTTTGATTTTTGATGGGATCTTATTTATATGAATAAAAAAAAATTTGCGTAGAATTTATGTTACATGGACATTAATTGAAAACCAATAGCACTTTCATCTTTTAAAGCTTATTAATATTAAGAACATTTTTATGTATTAGATATATTGATTGGTTGATTGTTTATTAAAATATCACACCCATAAGAGATTTCTATATTATTGGGGAAAAAAGCCCCAAAATTTTTATTACTTTCAAATTTTGAAAAAAAAAGCTTGAGTTGACACTCCATTTTCCAAAAATTCCCAAAATTTTTTAAACTTAAAGATGGGCTGGGGGGAAGGGCCCGACTTTTTTTATCCTGAGAAATTGTTATTTTTTTTTTTGCTGTTCACATTAAAATTTTAGATTTTTAGATATATTGATTAAAAAAATCTGAGAATTTTGAACGCCTTTTTGGAGGTGGGAAACCTCAGCATCTAAAAACTTGAAGAAAATGATTTTTTCTATAAGGGCCCCCGCTTCCCCATTAGAACGACAATATATAAGGAATTTTGAATTATTTCCAAAAATAGTTCGGGGTTTTTTGGGGGTTTTCAGTCTTTTTGATATTTTGGTTGAAACCCTTAGTAGTCAAAAATGGGGCCCCCGCAGACCATAAGTTACCGTTGAAAGCCCCATATTCTTTATTATTATAATCTGTTGGGGGGGCTCCGCTTTTTCCTTTAAAATGTCCTTTAAGGGTCTTTGGGGCCACAAAAGTCAACCCTTTTCCCCAAACCCAAAACCCAAAAGGGAAACTTCAAAGGGAAAAATGCAAATTAGGAAGCTTTTTTAAAAATCAGAAGTTAAAGTAAGTGGTGTGGCAATTTGAGGGGAAAGAGGATAATCAATGATTCAAGCATAAAAGGTTTTTGAAAAGATTAATGTAGAAAAAATTTTTTCTTGACATAGAGCCATTTGGTCAAAGGGGGGCATAATTGCCTCCCGTAAAAAACAAAATTCCAGTAAGATTGGATTTTTTTGGTTGGGGAAAAAAAGGGAAAGGGGGGCATTTTTTGGGGTCTGGTATTTGGGGAATTTAGGGTTTGGGCCAAAATTGGAGTGGGGGCCCGGGGTTTCATTATTTGGGGAAATATATATATATATATATATATATATATATATATATATATAGTGTGTTTAAACCCGTAATTTTCTCCCCAATTGTTATTTTATCTAATCTGTTAGATGTTTGTTTTAAGTTTTAAGATTTTAAAAAAGTAAAATTAAGATCATGGTAGCTTCTAGTTCCACCGTTATTCCTTTTAACCTCTAGCTCACGCTGATAACAAGAAGGGCACCGAGGGCCCCTTTTACAAATCTAATGACATTTTCCAAACTATCTTTTGAAGTTTTGATCGCGGGATCAATTAAAATTTGCCTACATTTTTTTTATATCGCAAAAAGCAATTTCTTTTTACTCTAAATTTTTTTACAAGAGTAAAAATTCTGGTTCAAATTTGACCTTCCAAAACTGAGCTTAATAAATTGGTTGGGAACATGACCCATCAAATAAAATCCCAAGTTTAGTTGTAGTGCTATCCTTTCTTCTTACAGCTTGGTGAGGAAGAAAATCATTTTTTGCATCTGTTTTAGAGGCAATAGCCCCAATTTTTTCATATTCTTCCCAAAAACTCTAATGTTCCCACTTTCAAATTCTGCATCAGATTTAAATTTATTTTCCATCGCTAATGGCCAGGAAACTTCCATCCTACTTGTACCTAACGTTTTAAGCCTTATAAATAGGTAATTTAAACCCCCAAAATCTACCGTACCCTTTAAATTTTTATAATTTTCTTTAAAGTAATTTTCACAGAATTTTTCCTCCTCTCATAATGAAAGCTTTTTAAGAGGCAATTCTTCTATTTGCCAAAACTGCTTTAATATAGAATAGATGTTACACTCTTTTTCAACTCTAATCAGATGCGATTACATAAAAGGAGATTTGCAATTTCCTTGAATTTTTCCTGCTGCAACCTAGTCGAAGAATGTTCTTTAAGCAATAGGTTGCCCTTTAGACCCAGTGATTCAGCCATTTCACAAAATAGAAAAGAAACAATCGGAATTTAAAATAACATCACATTCGGAAGGTCTTGAGAAATCTTCATCCTCTAAAGGAATACCCTTTAAATAATCCAATTCCTTTATATTAACCCTTTCAGCAATTGGGAAACTTTGTTTAATATATCCCTTTTTAATTGTTAACATCTTCACAGAATTTTGCCCCATCTTTAAACCAACGGGGAGATTCCCCCTCCAATTTCTTACTTATTCCACTAAGTGATAATTTATCATTTTATCTCTTAAATGCTAAAATGTTAATAGCATTTTCACTAATAAAACTAGATTGACCCCCTATCCGAAACTATCTAAAAAAAAAATAGAGCAACTCTTTATTATACAGAAAAAGTTGTTGGTAAAACCGATAAAAATTTTGCATTATTTACAAAAGTGCAAGAGTTAAGCGTCGTATTTATTGCATCTCTCTCTCTCTCTCTCTAATTCTGTATTAGATACTTCTTGTTGACTGACACTTCCTTTAAGGATATTATCGGTATCTTGTTTACAATTAACATTGCCATTTAACAAAAATGCACTATTACGATTAGAATCTTCATGTAAAAGAGAGTTATGTTTAAAAGTAGAGACATATACTGTGCCTTTTAAATATACATTAGGACAGCGATTAAGCTTGTGATTATTTAAACACAAGAAACAAAGGTAATTTCCCTTTATAAAGTTCTTTAATCCATTTTTTTTAGATTCTAAAAACTTATGTACAGGGAATTTTTTTAAACAATTCTAATTTTATCAGTTTTTTATTCCTGAATTATTTTTCCCCAAAAAATAAAATTAGATTTTAGGGTACAGATCAGAGAGAGTCATTATAAGTCATTAATTTCACAGATGAACATCTGACATTTAAAAATTCCTTTAAAGTAGGAAAATCCCTCTCGGCGGTTTTAAGGAACAGTCTTTTGTTTCTTTTAAAATTTTTTGTTTTAATATTTGAATTAACAAAGGGCCCTGTTGTGTCAGTTCCTCCCCTTTTTTTAAATACTTGAACTTCTGAATATTACTAAGAGAATTTCGAGAATGAACTGCAGTTACAAACACAAGTTCTTAAAAATTATCCAGTCTTCAAATTTACCCTAGAATATTTATATGTTTAGTTTCGGTAATCGAAAATTAGCACCCTGAAGGTCTACTACATAGCTATTGGACGAGCGGTGGTGGGTTAGTTAACAGGGCTTCAGGGCATGGAATTTGGCTTCTGAGATGTTTTCTGGAGAATGGAGTCCAGCAAAGAAAAAGTCTTCCTATTGACTGTTGAGAAGTGAGGTTAATGGTAAAATGGCCCCCCAGTGGGGGTGAGGGGTGTGTTGTCCGATTCCCAAAAAAAGGTGAAAACGTTTTAGAAGTCAGAAAAGAAACCCCATGGGTTTTTTTTAACCCCTCCCGTTAACAAGTCTTCGCAGTTCACATTTTTTAATTTCGCTATTCATTTGACAAACTATTGTGCCAGATCACCAGTAAAAATTGAACTTTTAACTTTTGACATTTTGGGAAATAAACGCGGCCCTCCCATTCCATATCTAAATGTATTTGGACCTGGAAGTGGAGAGGCCTGGATTGAGAGAAATCTTCCTGATTGGTGGACTGGAAGGAGCAAGGGGTTTGGCTACGATGTTGGGGGAAAATCCCCATGTGATGAAAATTTTTTAGAGTAAGTGATGGATATTCCAATTGGGAAAGAATCAGTGAGCCCTATTGGCTGTTAAAGAGGAAAAAAATTGGGTGGAAAAAATGCTTGTCTTTTTGGGTTGTAGATTGGGAATATAATTAAAAAAAAAGAAAAAAATGATAAAAAAAAAAATGAAAAGTTAGAAAAAGGTCATTCCCAAGAGGGAAACCTTAATTTCTAGGGGAAAATAAATTTCATAAAATTTTGGAAAAATTATAAAAATTTTTTTAAGGGCATTTTGACAATTTTTTAAAAAAATTTTCCAAAAATTACCTTTAATTTTTTCAAAAGTTTTTTTGTGAAAAAAGCTTCTATTGTTTAAAATTTTGCCCGTACATAGCTCCCGACCTCTCTCGGGCTCAACTGTAATTTTTTTAATTATATAGCTTAGAAGTCGGTTTATCCTTTTTTATGACAACAGAGGGGGGAAAATTTTAAAGGAAAAAAAACCAAAAATTATTTCAATTTTGGGGAACTCTAAAATAATTAATTTTTAAAATTTAGTTTTTGTAGCTATCACAGGTAAAAAATTTTATAATAGAAGCATTTTTCAAAAAAAAAATTTAAAAAAACAAGTTAATTTTTTGCCAAAATATGTATTTAAATAATTTTTTTAAAATGTCCTTAAAAAATTAGCATGTATTCTAAATGACACAAATAAATGAAAATTTCCATTTATGCCTTTTTAAAATCACGGTTCCGAATGGATACCCAAAGCATCTTTCAACCAAGTTGGCCCCTTTTCAATCACAATTTTTATCCTTTCTTATTAAAATTAGTGAATCAATAATAATCACTTTGATAAAGCTCAATCGATCTTAATTATAAACCATACAAATAAATAAATAAGTATTAAATTTTGTATATCCATTTTTTTAAAAAAAATTAAGTTGGATAATTATTATTTATTTTTCCTTTTTTAATTTTTTAAATTGAACTATTACAAAAAAGCGGGGGTGCTTGAAACAAAATAAGATATCAGCTAAATATAGAAAAAAAAACTCAGAGGGGCAATTTCAATCATAAGCATTCCTTATAATTTTTACTTTAAAAAAGCCCCTGGGGGTCGTTTAAAACTTATTAAAAAATTGTTTAATTTAGTATTAATTAATTGTTATAAAATACTCTGTGCAGAACTGATAATTAAAAGTATACCCCCTGAAGTGCCCACTCTTTTCAAGAGTTCATTTTAAGAAAATAAACATTTTGATTTAAGAATTTAAGGAGAGTAAAAAGTTTCGGGCAATGTTTACAAAATGTAAAATGATTTTTTTTAAAAAGATTGCCCAATTATAATTATTTTAAAATTGTAATTTTTAAACCTCACAAATTAGATTTATAATTGATGTTAAATAATGAACAATAATATAAAAATTCGTGAAGAATAATTTATTATTTTTAATATTTAAAAAAAAGACTTCAAAATGTTTTAACCCGGCAGGCGAGCATTCTACGATTATTGAGTCACACCAACCTATTATTATTATTATATATATATATATATATATATA
This sequence comes from Trichonephila inaurata madagascariensis, assembly GCA_019973955.1. NCBI lineage: Eukaryota > Metazoa > Arthropoda > Arachnida > Araneae > Nephilidae > Trichonephila > Trichonephila inaurata. The sequence goes on from BMAV01026978.1 coordinate 18,419, forward strand.
TATATATATATATATAATTATATTTTTTTTGTACCATACAAATCGTGATTCCAGTGAATAATTTAATTAAAGAAAAAAAACTTACTTTCCAGAACTTTTCAATTTTTTTTTGGTAACAAATAAACAGTTTTCCAGAATTAACGATTCTGTGATCTGTGTGTTCCGGGACCCCCGGGGTTAAAAGTCTTGGCCAATTCCCCCAAAGTGCTCTCCCCGATTTTCCAAATATCATAAAACTCTTTTGCTTGAAAAAAACTCAACACAGAAATAAATACATTACCCCAACTTCCTAAATGAGAAACAGAAAAAAGAGAGGGGTTAAAAACTGTACCAAAACTTAGAAGGTAAAACAGATTTCAGCTATAATGTAAGTATTTCAATAAGCACAGGGTAATTTTTATGTTCCTAAATTTTTTCTATTCTGGGTCTGGGTTCGTTTTTTTTTGAAAGAGTAGTAAAATCACTTATCATGAGATTACAGCAAATAAAATAAAAGTTTTTTTTTTTGGGTTTTTTTGGATAAAAAGATAGCTAATTAGGTATTGAAGAAGTTTTTATTTTTGAGATGACTTATATCGTATATAAATTATATCAGAGTAAAAGTACATTTTTTACTGTCTGACAGTATTTTGTTTTAATTCATTCCACAGAGAGAGAATAAATTAATTATTTTTTTAAATCTTTTATTTTCGATATGCTCGCGCCCCCCTCGTAAGGGTATCGCGCCCGCCCAGGGGGGCGCGCCCCACAGTTTGAGAAACACTGCCTTAAAGCATTTTGAGCATTTTTTGAAAGTTTAATGTTTGAATTAGCTGCATAGCCCCACAGAGCAAGCGTATGTTAAGACGGGCCACAAAACAGCAGTGTTGAGAAGTACTTTGTTATAAAGTTTCATTTGAGAGTTCCGGTAAATTAAGGACCAGTGTAAATAGTGAAAGCAATCTGGTTTTACCCTTGCCATACAAATTAGACACAAAAAATAACAATATGCAAATTCCAACAAACTGTGTTCAACTTTAAAGTGTAGAATAGGGGTCAACCTTGGCGATGTCAATTTAATGGCGACCGGAATCGATAGCCAAGCAACATAATTTAGTGATAAGTATTGTGAGAAGTTACAAATTGTAATTTTGCGTAAAAATAAAGAAACATTAATGCTGAAAAATATTATAAAGCTATCTGTATATAATGCATAAAAATAAAAATTGTATTTTAAAAAGTAAAATTAAATTAGAATATTAGAGAAAAAGGTTTACCTGCGCTCAGGGTAGTTCTTCTAAAGGAGGGTAAGTTTATTTCTCGCACACATTTTCATACATACATCTCTGCAAAAACTCGTTCAATCTGTAATTGTTTTCTTCGGAACATTAAGTTCGAAAGAAATGAGGTCATGGTTCGAAGTTCGCACCTACATATTCGTCAACATTAGAATCTCAAGCATACTCAGCTTACTTTCTTCGAACCAGGTATTCTTCCTTACTGATATTTTTATACGATGTGCATTCACTACTTTCTTTCGGCATTACCAAATATATCCATCACGAGAATCCGTTTTAATCAAACGCATAGCTTTCTTGGAGACTGAACATTCAGCATTCGCAGCAATCGACATTCTCGGCAGGAGGAGTCAAATTAACAAATGAAAAACAGGAAAATCGAATAGTTAAAAATTGCAAAGAAAAATTAAAAAATCCTTCAAGGACAAACTTTAAATTCAAAATGAAAGTGAAAAAATAAACGATGGAATTTTTTATTTGAAAATCGTCTGCCTTTTTAAAAACATCCACAATTGCTTTAAATAACCAATAGCAATTTATTGAAAAGAACACGTGACCTCATCTGCATAAGACCACATATAAAATATTAAGGGTTACTAAATTATACAGTCTACCAGAATGAATTCGTTATCTCCCCATAATATCCAGATAAAAATCGTCAAATCGAAAGGAAAATTGCTAAATTCAAATTGCGCCTTGTTCTACATTTCAACCCATTCTTCACACAATTCCTACTATTAAGTCACTCTATCTCTCTCTATACAGTGAGCCACAAAAGTGTTCATACACTTGCAATTTCTTATAAAATTTAATGTTTTCGACTAATAAAAATTAATATATTGTAATTCTAATTTTTTAATATCTGCAATTTGTTCTTCATGGAATGACATAATTAATTTTTTAAAAATAGTATCACTATTTTTTTAAAAAATTAACTATCAAAAAGCTATTAAAAAATTACGCCACAAAAGTCTTTGTTCACTTAACAAAAATCTCAACTTAGCTTTAAATATTGTCTTTATTTCTTTCTTAATTTAGTAAGTAGGATATGTTTTAGTGTCCACAAATAACTTTTAAGCGTCTTGGTATAGATTTAATCTGTTTTTTGTAATTTCTGCATCGATTTTCCACCATTCTTCTGTGATTAGTGTTTTTACTTCACATTTTGCGTTTATATATCGTGTTTTCTTTTTTTTTACATCAAAATCTCACCAAATATGTTCTACTGGGCTAAATAAAGTGATTGAGGAGGTGTTTTCATAATTTGGGGACAGTTATAGGGACACCAGTGGCGTACAATGAGAGCAGTGCACATGGTGTCATCACCCTGTTAAAAAATTAAGTAGTCTCTAACATCCACATTTCGGGCGGATAATTTAAAATTTCTCTTTAAAATAATTAAATAGAACTCATGTGATTCATAATACCATGAAAAAATACCAAATTATCTAATTTTGAGGCCAATTTACACTCCCACGTTAGAACACCTTCACTTCCATGCTGAAACATGGAAGTGAAGGAGTTCTTGTTCCACATAAATTCATGGAATTAAACTCCTTATTTTTTCATTTACAAGCTATTATAGGCTCGTCAGAACCAAAAATATTGAACTATCTGCCATCCCAATAAATTTGCTGTCAATTTTGACTTTTCTGAAACCTAGTTCCAAGAATCTTGTTGGACCAATAAAACATGGAAGAGAAGAGCGTTCTTGCGTGGGGGTGTAAATCGGCTACAGAATGAGGTAATTTGGTATTTTTTGTTGATATTGAGAATCATGATCTCTATTTAAATATTTTAAAGAGAAATTTTAAATTATCCGCCCAAAATTAGGATATTGGAAACGACTTCATTTTTTAACTGGATAATGACGCCAAGCGCACTGCTCTCAATGTACGCCACATGTGTCTCTATAACTGTACCCAAATTTTGAAAACCCCTCCTCACAATCTCTTTATTTAGCCCAGTAGAACATATATGGAGAAATTTTAAAGTAAAAAAAAGAAAACATGATAGATAAACGCATAATGTGAAGTAAAAACACTAATCGCAGAAGAATGGTGGAAAATGGATGCAGAAATTACAAAACTGATTAAATCTACCAAGACGCTAAGCCTAAAAAATCCTACTAGTACTAAATTAAGAAAGAAATACAATATTTAAAGCTACGTTGAGATTTTTGTTAAGTGTACGAAGACTTGTGACATAATTTTTAGTAGCTTTTTGATAATTAATTTTTTAAAAAAATAGTTGTACTACTTTTAAAAAATTAATTATGTCATTCCATTAAGAACAAGTTACAGATATTATAAAAAAATTACAATTACAATATATTAATTTTTATTAGTCGAAAACATTAAATTTTATAAGAAATTGCAAGTGTACGAACACTTTTGTAGCCCACTGTATGTTAATTGATTATTTTATTAATATAGCACTCACAGAAGTGACACAAAGGTTACCGGTGAATAACCACTCAGTTTTGTATTACTGTCAAGTAACTAGCAAAACGCGTGAGTTGGAACTCCATTTTCTAAATTTCACCACTTCAATTTGAGGATTGTGTAGAAGAACGCGTGTACTTGTTTTCCCTTCACAACTGGAACATTTCTGAATCTTGTAAATAGAATTCTGAATTTCTAACAGTTAATTTTGAAACATTAACCTATTTCACACTGTAGTTATGTTTATTATATTGTAAGGATGCTATTTTATAAATGTAAAAATCCAAGAGGGCCCATAAACAGTCCCTCAATAATTGTTTATTCCATTTATATTATCGTATGTATTGTTTATTACTGTATTTAAACCTCGGACAATAAATATCTCTTTCCGTGGGTTCTTCAAGAAACTCTTTACATTTATTTACAGTTGAAAATGTATGCTTTCTTACTTAATAGATAAACAGATTGAGGCATTTTTCAAGCATGCAAAAATCGTAACAAATATGCTTATCCTAGGAAAGAAATGCTTTCTTATTTCAGAGAATCACAAGATGAATTTAAAGAATAAATTCTTAAATTTAATGGTAATTAGGAATCTTTTTGTATCTGTGATCCCTTAAGAATAAAAATTATTTCTTGACTTATGAAAAGTTTACCATTTGTATTGACCATTGTTTGTGTCGTAAAGAATTACTTTAAAAAGACAAGTAATGTAAATTTTTTTTTTAAGTCAATACCTACTTAGATCAACATAGAAAAATTTCATTTTAGCTACTTTTTATTCAATAGTTACAATTAATATAAATATGTATATACATATGACAGAATCACAACATTAAGTGGTCATTAATTTTTATTAATTATCATTGAAGTATCGTATTGTCACCCAAAACAATCATGTATATAGAATTTCAGTTCAACTGAATGCTTTAAAAAGTGAGAAAAAAACCAAGTTTTGACACTCGCCAAAAATGATGCCAACGTGGCTGTATTTCTAATTCTTTAAATAATTAATTTTAATAAATTAATTTTTATTAATTATAATTAAATTATTGTATTGTCATCCAATCAAAAAAGGGGTTTCAAAAAGAGTTCACACATTTCCTGAATCAATTAGCTATAGATTCATTTGTTTGCTATGTCAGGAATTGATTTAAACTGAATTTTACGAGTTGCAAATGCAAATCAATAATGACACTACTTTTGATTGAATAATTACACTAGACAGAGTAAAAAACTACAAATTCTTTGATGGTTCGAAAAAATATACATTTGACTCGATAAAATTATTTTATTAGTAAATATTTTTAAATTCATTTTTTTCCCAAGTTTTGCCTTTCGGACTCATCTTATTCTTATACTCTTATTCTTGGCGATAAACTGAGACATGCTAACGGATTTGTCTACAATTGGCGGTGAGTAGCACCATGATGATTATTAAGTACGTCTCTCTCTCTCTCTCTCTCACACACTGTGACGTTCCCTCGCGCCCTTCTGCTAACATAACTCCTATGTTCTTTGACGGCCACGATTAATGGCAAAACTTTTCCAACCCAATACCAAGAAGATAAACAAAGATATTATGCAAATGAGATATACTATAAAAGGATAGAGGCTTTGATGATAAGATATAGCGCGGCAAGCTTAGAGAGATAGTAGTGTGGAATTATTCTGATCGATAGCGTGACAAAGCTTAGTGTGAAATCTGCAGATCAAGAGTTAGCAGTCCGATAGTTTTGGAAAGAATAGAAGCCTAAGATAAAGAAGTTGGAATCATCGCATATAAAAGGACTTTATAGGATATCAGTGTCTTAGGTAAAGGAAGGAGATCTGCAAAAAAAGGTAATATTTGATATAAGTAATTAGATGAATAGGATTATTAATGATAATTGAGATAAAGGATCTAGTTGCGTGATCTGACTTAAATACACGGTTTAATTTGGGTGTTAACTCTCAATTTTAATTAAAAATTGTCAACTAGGGAATTTAAGTAATATAAGTTATTCTTATTAAAAGTTGTATTAAGAACTACTATGTCTCATCATTTTGATAATCCCACACCTCTAGCTTACGCGTGGAACCGACACGACACATGGTCATCACAGGATGGCTATAAATGCAATGGTGGCGCCCGAACTTATATAATCTCTGGGTTAGGTAATGTAGGTGGAAGTACGGTTCTACCTGAAATGTAATTTCAGGTCAGAGAACATTGCAGAGTTTATCGAGTGTATAGATAATAAATACATACAGTTACTTTGAAATCCCAAGTAATCTGTCATGTGCTTACTTAAAAAGTCATCTCAGGGAAGGCCAAGATTGGTATTCGATATTTGGTTTCCGTTGTTAGTGCAAAATACAGCCATGGATTTTAAGTACTCAAAGCTGAATTAGCGAAGGCTTTTCCCGCGGTCAAAAATAAGAAAAGAACTACAGTCGCAATTTTATGTATCCCAGCAGGGAAGAAATCAGGATCCTACCGATTTCGTATATAGATTACTAAAAATAGAGAGAAGTTTAGAATTAGGAATGTCCCAAGCAGACTTAGTGGATCATATTTTAGTTCGACCTCGAACCACAGATACAGGACTATGTGGAAGTCAGAAATCCACAAAACAGTTTATGCCAAACTTTTAGAAGTCTTGGCTAAATTCGAAGAGAGATATTCTTGCAAATTACAAAGGGTTATCAGAACGATAATATAGAAAGACGAGGTCAAAATGCGCATAGGCCGCCCACTTTTGAAGCCAATGGTAGAAACTGGAGGAATTCTAGTAAGACGTAGACCAAATAACAGTAGGAATGAGTTTTACGAGAATAGCCGTCAAAGTAATAGAGGGTTCGAGAGGAATAGTAGTTTCAGGAACAACAATGATCAAAGATTCAACAATATAGGTTACCATTTCGAAATGAGCGAAAATGATAATTTTAATAGAGGGACCGTAGAAATAGGGGTTCGAGTGAAAATTTCAATCGAGGCGATAGGGACGCAAAAGGGGACGATTAAATATTGTAAAGGTTAATGATCAACCCCAAGGGATGTCGACAAGAGAGACAATTAGATTCCTTTCTCCGATATGTATATCACCGTAGAACTTCCCCACGTTCCTATTTTATTAAATAACACATTTTTGAAAGCGCCATGGGACACCGGAGATAACCATTTATATCGAAGAAGTATATAGAAAATATTTTTCATAAGCAAATTAAAAAATCGCGAGCCCAGGTAATAACAGCAATAAGGTGCGAAATGCCAAAACATGGGATTGTAGAATTGAATATTCGGATCAGACAATTCGAAAGGAATTGGTCATTTCCATGAAGTTGAAAGATTTAGAATACCCATGCATTCTTGGTAAGTACTGATTTCATAAGTGCGTCAAGAATCGCATTAGATTTGGATCAAAAATCGTTAAAATTCCAGATTCTCAAATAAATAAGGTGGTTGAAACAATTAAAAGAGAGGAAAAGTTGAGATAGATTTATCTAAAACAAAAAATTAGGGAAGTAGGAAAACAAAACTACAAAATTTGTTTAGTAGTTTTAAAGGTTATTTTCAGACAAACCAGGTCTTACTCATGTTTTATACCATGAAATTGGACACGGGAGATACAACCCACCAGTAGCTTCAAGGCCTATAGGTATGATCGCACGCAATAATAGATTTTCACATACAAAAATGTTACAAGAGGGAAACGATTGTTCCAATTCAACCCCTATACGCGTCACCTGTTGTATTATGTAAGAAAAATAATGGGTTACCACCGGATACCAAAGCATATAGGATTTGCAGTAGACTATGGTAAAATTAAATTCGGATCACAAAGTATCCGCGATACCCTTTACTGTTAATAGATTGATTTATTAACAAACATACCATATACAAATAATAATGTCATCTCTTGATCTAAGAAGTGGGTACCTTTCAAATGGCAGTAAACCCCCAGTGATATTAGTGGTTAAGACCGCATTTGTAGTAAAAAGTGGCACCCTAGCGTTTTCAAGCATGCCATTCGGTTTATTCGCGAGCAGCCCCACCTTCAAAAAGGCAATTGACATAACTTAAAACCGGTGATAGAGGTTTGTGAGTGTTTACATGGATGACGTGATAACTTCGTTCCATCATTCACTCACCATGCTGAAATTTCATTTAAGGAAGTTTTTCGTTGTTAAGGGATGCAGGATTGACATTAAATAAGGAAAAAATGTAAATTTGGGTGCGATGAATTGAAATATTTAGGGATTAATTATTAGTAAAGAAGGAATTAAAACGGGATGAGACAAAGGTTAGAGCTTATACAAGAGATGAAACCGCCCCGTAACTCAAAAGAGGTTTCCAAGTTTTTAGGTATGTCCCAGTGGTACGCGAAAATGCATTAAAATTATGCGGATATTTCAGAGCCACTTTATAATCTTAAACGAAAAATTTAAAAATTTTGTCTGGTCCAATGAAGCACAAAAAAGCATTCGAAGAGGTCAAAGAGGCGGTAACAAAAAGCGCCAGTTTTAAAATTACCAAACTTCTCAGAGCCATTCGAGTTATTTACAGATGCTGTCTGATTGGTTTAGGAGCAGTACTTAACCAACAAAAACAGACCAGTGGTGTACTGCGTCACGTACACTGAACAACGTGGTGAGAGGAAATTCTCACAATAGAAAAATCCTGAAAAGTATAAATGTCTATGTAGTATAAGGCAACAAATTTAGAACATATTTAGGAATATTACCAATTAAGGTAATAACGGATCACGCCGCCTTAACACGCCTAACACATGGCAAAAATTCTGTCGAGTAGGATACTATTAGATGGCACTCAAAGTTAGCAGAATCCAATATAGAATGGGAACATAGACCGGGGAACTCAAAATGCAGTGGCTGACATTATTCTTTCCGCTGAATCCAGTTAAAAGTATAAATCGGTGATAAACTTACCTGTGCTATAATCAGGGATTTAAGTACTACTTCTGCGGGAACAATTAATAAAAGAACAGAAAATGACCCAGAATTAGGTCATCTATAGATACTTAGAAAACCCGGAAGATAACCTGGTTAATGCAACGATATGTGAGAATTGGTCCTATCGATTTGCTTAAATTGAAGGATTATTATTTTATGCGAAACACGCAACGTCATTAGTGAAAATGCGTGTATACATTCCAAAATCTTCAAGGAATGAAATAATGAGAGAATTTCATGACAAGCCAATCGCTGGACAATAATTCTTAGGCAGGTTTAAAAACGTATCATAAAAATTCGGGACGTTTGTTATTTCCCGTACATGAGAAAATACCCATTGATCAATATGTCTCTACATGCCATATGTGCCAAGTTAATAACTATAAAAACGTTACCAGCTGGTTTGTGGTTAAATCCAATTATATCAAATTATCCGAATGAGATAGTGACGTTAGATTTATTAGGCCTGTATCCTATATCGAGAATAAGACGTAAACTGCCATATTTTAATAACCGATCATTTCATAAACAATGGAAATTATACCTCTTAAAAAGGCCTCTATATCTCGTATAATAAGGGATATTTTTTGATAACTTTATATCGCGTCATGGAGCTCCAATAAAATTAATAAGTGATAATGGTCCCCAATTTATATCCGAGATTTTTGAGCACTTAAGTGAAAGATTAGGCATAAGTGTATGTGAAGACTGTTGCATATCGACCACAAGCAAATCGGACTGAAAAGAGTTAATCGCGATATAGTGTGCAAATGGATTGTAAATTATGTTAATGATCAACACGATACTTTGGGATCAATTTACGTGAGTTTGCTTACGCTATTCGTAATGGCGGTGAATGAAACAACGGGAAAACACCTGCTGAATTATTTTAGGTCGAAAATTGACTAAAAATTCATTTCAAAACTAGTTATGATCTCGGAAAGTTCAAAATTCAAAATTCAAAATATAGAGAAAAGCTTTTAAGGAAGCTAGACTAAGTACTAAAATTAAACAGGAAAGGTGGGAAAAATATTATATAATAGACGTAGAAAAAAGAGACATATAAAATAAAGGTAAATGTGATTGGGTCTTATTAGGAAACACACCCTGTAAGTTCAGCAGCTAACAAAGTATAAAAGTAAATTTAAAACAAAAATTTGAGGGACCTTTATAGAGTCTTAGAAGTTAAGAATTATAATAATATTGTAATATGGAAATCAGGAAAAAAGATTAACAGTTAACGTAGATCAAATAAATAAGAATATATCGTCATAGGAATGTGATGAGAATTAGGAACAGGTATCCCAAATAGTATAAGATCAAGTCAGGAAACCTGTACTTCGAAAAAGTACATCAAAGATTAAAATGAGTCACAATATGGGAAAGAAAAAAATCAGCGGTGAAACGTAAGTTGAGGCAAAAGGATTGGTAACCAATCAAATCAATATAAAAATACAGAGAGAGGACCCATAAAACAAATCACTGGTCAGGATCACTACCTAGTTCAGTTGGGAAATGAAAATAAAACAAAAAGGTTTAGATATAATAGGGTATTAAAAAGATCAGGTGTGTCGAAGTAAGTGGACTACGAAAAGAAAGTGGTGAAGAAAGGGGAACAACAATAATAATAAGAGACAAATGTCATCCAAAGTACTATTTCCAAAAGCAGGAAAAAGAACAGAAGAGAATGCACAGAAGTTCCAAATAAATCAATCCTACAGTCTAAGGCCACGACGGAGAACAGAAGAACCCGACCAGCCAAGGAGACAATTAAAGTCAAGGGAAAGGACGACAAGGAGATTACAAAGCCTTACAACAAGAAATTCCAGTACAACTGAGGAAAGAAGAGTGATAGCACCTCACGTTGACGTGAATGTGGAGAAAACATATAAAAATCCTCAGGTTGTATTGTTTCATTTTTTATGATCTTCCAACAAGTGGTCGGAAGAATTATTGCAAAAGAAGGAAGTCTCGGGCGATGCTTAAAAGTTATAATAAGTCAAACACTACAATGAGTGTTTATTTACCTAAACTTTTGACTTGTTGTAAAATTTTTTTTCTGAAGAAAACATTTGTAATCACACATTTGTTTGTTTGATGTATGACTTCGTGAGATGCGAAAATTCCTTTGGTTATTTTGTTATAATAGTTTATTGAAAATGTTTGCGTAATTGTATAAAATGTGTATATATATATGTTGTTGTATTGTTATGTATATTATGAGACATCTGGTCTAGGGAAACGCGGCGTAGTCAGGGCACCAACAATAATAATAAATGATGCGCGGCTCATTGGGAGTTTTTGGAACCAGATGTGGGGAATGGAGATGAAAATTTATTGTGATATATAAAATAATATATGTGAAATTGATTGATATTATAGAAATAAAGACTCGTAAGGTTTTCATTTCAGGGAGACTGACCCTGGAAAATTTGGAAAAGTATGCAATTTATAGCTTCAATAAGAAAGTGGTTGGAAGTACCAGTCCATATGAAGTGTTAGAGTCAAAGATTGGGTCTGTGCACCCAGAATATTTTCTGTTTTAGAATATTTTATGTATAAATATTTTAAGAAATTGAATGTTAAAAGTGAGAGGGTATAAATTAAACAATAATTATTAATGCTGGCCTAGCTATTGAGTAAAATTTATTGTCACGAGTTTAAATTCTAAATTGAATATTAAAATTAATTCTAAGATGAGTAAATGAAAATTAAAGTCAAGATAAATTTTGGAAATTATAAAAGTTAAAAATTTAAGATTAAAATTGCAATGAAAAATTAAAAGTCAGATAAATATTGGAAATCATAAAGTTAAAATGCGAGGGATTTAAGATTAAAAATTTAAATAAAACTCAGAAAGCGAAGAAATTTAGAAATAGAGATTTAGACACACGTAATTTATTAAGGGCATTGAGAACCCCTATAACACGTTTCTTTCTTGAGGGGGTTGTGATGTTCCTCGCGTCTTCTGCTAACATAACCCTACAGTTCTTTGGATCACAATGATTAATGGCAAAACTTTTCCAACCCAATACCAAGAAGATAAACAAAGATATTATGCAAAATGAGATATACCTATAAAAGGATAGAGGCTTGATGATAAGATATAGCGCGGCAAGCTAGAGATAGTAGTGTGGAATTATTCTGATCGATAGCGTGACAAAGCTTAGTGGTGAAATCTGCAGATCAAGAGTTGGGGCAGTCCGATAGTTTTGGAAAAAGAATAGAAGCCTAAGATAAAGAAGGTTGAAACTATCGCATATGTAAAAGGAATTTATAGATATCGTTCTTTAGGTAAAGGAAGGAGATCTGCAAAAAGGTAATATTTTGATATAAGTAATTAGATGAATAGATTATTAATGATAATTGAGATAAAGGATCTAGTTGTGATCTGACTTAAATACACGGTTTAATTTGGGTGTTAACTCTCACTTTAATTAAAATTGTCAAATTGAATTTAAGTAATATAAGTTATTCTAATAAAAGTTGTATTAAGAACTACTATGTCTCATCATCATTTTGATAATCCCACACCTCTAGCTTACGCGGAACCGGCACGACATGGTCATCACAGGATGGCTATGTCGCAACACACACACACACACACACACACACACACACACACACACACACACACACACACACACACACACACACACACACACACACACACACACACACACACACGAGGTATACACTTTCTGCTCTTGCAATCCTTCACTTAATAGGGGTTTGAAATTATGAATCTATGGTTAGTAGCATTGGAGGTTAATACATTGTCATAACTTCTGTTTTACAGAAAGGAAAATATAAACTTGATTATTGCTCAAAAAATGGTTTCAAAATTTAAACTTAATTGAAAATATAACCATTGCATCTGCTTGCTTAGGAAATGTGCTCTTTAGTTACGAATATAATAAACTGATTTTTTTTTCTGAACTTTTAAGAAATCTCAAAATTTATCTGAATGAACTGATTGCAATTGATCAACAATTTTATTTTCCCAATGAATTTCGTAGGGCCACTGTCCAATTTCTTATAATACACCCTTTAAAAATACAAGAGATAAAATGCGTTAAATCATCCAGGATTCTTCCTGATTGTAGTTGTACGAGTCGGAAATGAAAAGTTTCCTGACTGCTGTGCAAGGATTTTCCCTTGGTAATTTTCGCTTCCAAAACAGCCATTTTTTTCGAATTTCCGGAGGAGGTTGGTCAAAGGATAGCATTTTCCTATTGAAAAGAAGAGAAGAAAAAATGCATATGTTTGCTTTCTTTTCTTGTTTAGGAACTCTTTGTAAAAAAGAGATATAGGTTTCTTTAGACACTAATGTACTTGAGTGTGTTATAGCTGTATTCTCTTAAATTCAAATTTACTAAAATATAAGACCCTATGTTTGATAGTATGCTTAAAATTATAAATATTTTTTTTATTTATATTTTGAAAAAGAATATTTTTTTTCAATAAATTGTGATAAAATATAAATGTAGTAATATTTTTAATAGATATATTAATAATTATATACATAATATTTTCTCCACAGCGAATTAATACTAATTATTTAATAACAATTACGTTTCCAAAACTTACATATTTTTACTTGAAACGTAAATCTTAAAAAATGATAAGCATGAAATTTAGCATAAAGGTATAAAACATTTTTTGGAAAGAGTTAAAAATATGTATTTCTTTTATAATTATTAATCTTAATTTAAACTGACAGCGAATTATATCCTCGTGAGTGGTGCGAGTTATAAAAATACCACGGACCAATCTTTACACAATTTTTTAATATAAACAAAAAAAAAAACAATTAAACAATTATAACTTAAGTGATTGTGGGTTTCGAAGTAGTTGTCATTACCTACGTCTGTTATTGCCAACAGTCAGCTTCTGCCGAATGTTACACAAATGGACGGTAGAGGGCGTAAGCAGGCATCAAAATGTGCAACTACTTAATTGACTCTTTAAAATAATGCATCAAAATATTTCAACTAATTCCTTATGATATTAACCGTTTCTCCTAATGTAAACTGTAACGGATTAAAAAGTCCGTTCCATTTACATTTGTCCCATTCGAAACATTTTCGAATTTTTGTTACTTGAATAATTATTTCAATTAAATTTTAAATGTCATTTATTACTTTAGTACGTTTTAGATGTTTGATTCTTGATGTATAAAATATATATCATGAAGCATTTTTTCTTAATACTTACGCATGATGTAATTTGTAAGGAGACAAATTAAAATTTGCAGAAAAAACTATTTAAGCATTTTTCATGCGAAAAATAAATAAACAAACATTTAAGAATGAAAAAGAAGAACTTATCAAGATGAGCGGTATAATAACCTTAATTATTCTTTAATCTTAAAAACAATTGCTCCATGCCGTTAATATCTAAAAATAGTTTAATTTCTTTTTTCATAAATTATTATTTTTTATACCGATTACGGAAGCTTTATTGTTTAATACAAAATGTAATCGTAAGTAAAACTAAATGTCCTGCTGAATAAAATCAGAGGCAAGCAAACCAATCTTGTTTTTATATTAACATCATTGCTTCGAAAGTGAAATATTGTATCCAACTCAAAAACGTTTCCACTCTCTTCACGACCGTAAACAAGATGACAAATAAAATTAATGTGTCTGCTTTATTCCTAATATTAACAAATTTATACCATAGTTGATAAAATGTAAAGGAAGATTAGAACTCAGTACCTTTTGATTTGAAACCGAGTACTTTGGCCACCATGCAAAAATGATCCTCATAGCGTGGATGGAGACTATTACTGGCATATATAGAAACCATCACCACACACTATTTTTATACCCGGCGTATAACGCGCAAGCGTAAATATTGATCTCATTTTTTGTCTTAAAAGTGAGCGTTATATGCCGGATTTTACAGTAAATATATAGAGAGTGTGTGCTAATAGTAGGAATTGAAAAAAGCGTCAAACAAGTATATCAACAAAATTACATCTAATTCGCAAAGAAATGCTTGTCTGTCGAAGAGAAAGTAAACACACTTTGTACCAAAAGAGCACCATTATTGACTCGAATTCTTGAACACACTAAAAGATACGTGAACCAGCATATATCGAACCACTCAACTCGGTTAGACGTAATTAACCCTTTATCTACCACATTATGATTTACTGCAATTTGTTTCATGCAATATTTTTTTTTGAATCACTGCATTGAAAATCAAGGGATATACATAATAAAAAATACTCATCTTTGGGAAATTTAACTCGTTAGAACTAATTAATTAATTAAGAATAATCAACCGTGAAATTAATTATATACACTGTTTACTTAAAATAAATAGTCAAATCGTTTTTTAAGGTTTTCATTTACATTAAAAAAATAAGACACTTACATTTTGACATTAATTATTTTTTCGGAACAAAAATGATAATCTTTGCAATGCGCTGAATGCGCCGTCAGCTGAAAAAGCAATTTCTTTCATAAAACTATTCGCCTTCCCCGCTAAAATACTCGTCATAGAACCCGTGCTGCCATATATCTTGGAAGAGTGGATTTAAAAGAATATTCCTGCTAAGTATTGTCAGAGTATTCGTAAAAATGGTTATTCTATGTAATTTTAAAATGAGTACCGTAAAGTGAGTTTATAAGTACCGTCGGTAGATAAAGGGTTAAATTGAACTCGCAGCAATGGTCGTTTTCATAAAACGGAACCACTGTTAAGTATTGGTGGAATATAACTGAACATTTTAAAGTCGATTTATTTCAGAAACTCTTGATTTCTCTTTGGAAACTTGCAATATCAGTTGTTCGGATTACTTCTGTGAGAGATGTCGGAATTTCGGACCGAACTTAAGTTTTGCATTAAAGAATTTATGTTCACTTTAGTTCCAAGTAGAGGGAGTTTGAAGAATTGACTAAGAGGGGAAGACTATTGTAATGCGTATTTGTTAGAACTTATATTAAAAGAATTCTAAAACAGTTCTAAAAATTTCATGCTATTTCAAAGTATTATGGAATTGTACATTTTTAGACATTAAATATTTCTTATGCTTATATTATATTTCTATAAAATTTACCAGCGTATGTATAAATATAATAAAAATCTTCTGATATTTTTAGTAGTTTTGAAATGATCTCTCTCTCTCTCTCTCATATCATCCGTATATATTATTTCTTATATACTACATATTTGATTGACTAAATTATTCGAAGTATCTGCTTTCACCTGAAAGGAACCAAATATTCGAAAATAAATTATAACATAATTTAGTAATAATTATACAGAAATGAGATTTTTTAGAAGTTAAAAGAACGTAAGCAAATAGGATAACAAATTTCAGAAATTTAACAATAAAGTCGTGTTAATATCCATATTTTTAAACTGCTTCTTTTAAAGTAGACTCTTTTCTTCGACATGTTTTGGAATCTGTTTAGATGCACTGCAGAAGGCCTACTTTTCTACTCATTTTGTTTAATTATTTTTTCCATGTTATAAAAAAAGAACGCACGAAATTTACTTGTTCAGAATGCCAAAGTGAATTTGTGTACGTAGTACTAAAAATAAATGCAATTCTCCTTTTCGGTAAATCAAATACATATTTCTTAAACTCTAAGGCAATATAATATTTCAATTGGTCAATTAAATTATTCCTATGATATTTTTTAGTTCTTGCCCTACTAAAGAATAGGACTTTTCCCTAATTATCGGTTGATTCAAAATTAGTGTGACCAATTTTAAAAGCATATAACTATGAACGGTAAATTTTTATCGTTTTGCTACCAGTTACATTTTAAAAATTTAACATATAAATTACCAATCTAACTATTTTTTTTTAGTGAGAGTAAATAATAGCTCCGAAATTAGATCCTCTAACTCGAAATGAAATATTAAAGCTTTTGAAGAGTGTGGTAGCTGAAATTCTCTCTGTTATAAATAAAGCATTTAAAATTCAGAAAAGACATTTTGCTAATTGATTACTATTTAAACTTTGAAAAGAAATTATTTGGCTGGCAATCAAAAAGTCGAGGAGGAAATTGTGGACGAAAGGAAGTTCTTACTTTTTACTTTTAAATTGGGGAAGCATTGAAATTCTTGTTTTAATTTAAGTACGTAATGTCATCCGTATAGTTCTTTTAGAATGTTATGATCAACATAATTCATTAATTTTTTAGTAACTTACTACACGTGTTCTATATTGGTTGTGGACAATTGGAATAAATCATACCTCAATAATTCTGAATTATTGCGCTAATTTTTCAACAAATTTCAAGCAAATTAACTAAAGAACAATTTAATCAATTTAAGAAATTATGTTCCACCTCAATCATTTTAAGTCTGTTTCTGTAATGGTAACGAACGATAAATTTAATGATTTATAATTTATGAAAATTTCATAAATCCTTCTTCTTCCACCGGTGCACTTTAAAAAGTCTTCTCCAATCTTTTTAATTCCTTTTTCGATATGAAATGAAATTCTTCTAAAACTAAAACCTTAGTTAAGTGTTTATATTTTTATTCTTATTATCTTTAGCTGTTTAAAACGTATTACCAAAATGGGCAAAACACATGTAGTCTAGTAGAAAAGTGAGAATTCTTCTAACGCAATCTATAATTTTCATATTTTTTACTGAGATTTAATTAATTGCAACCAATTTCTCACACTTTCGGAATATCTTCAATATTTTATTTTAAATAATGCTGATGAAGAAGTAGTTCTGATATTTTGTAAGATATCATTAAAATATTATTTATAATATTTATTTATTTTTGGTGTTCAAGAATGGTAATCAGATATTTTTAGAATGTTCTGTTCCTGTTATTTACATTTTAATCATAGAGAAAAATGTTTCTAAAAGACTTCCAACTTGTTATTTAAGCTGAATAAAAAAAAATTCTGTCGATGAAGCCACTATTTCATCTCTCTGATTTACGAATTTTTTAAATTATAAATGGAGATATCCATAGTATATAATTTCTTTTACATGGGGCGTGTTTATTTTTAAATTTCCTTTTATCATTTTTTCAATAAACCATGTAACTTGTAGAGCAACTACAACGACAATACAATATCAGACGATAATATACTATAATCGATTCAATAAAAAATGAATCGGGGCAAAAATTATCTTTGCCACTGTTTCAAAATAAATAATAATTTTTAACTCTTTGAAATTCCCCATTGGATAGGGCAAATGCGCTTTGTGGGGATTTAAAAAGAATCTATGGCACAAGTTGTCACGTATGATCCTTAAATTTATTAAATTTAAATACTGCTAGTAGCTTAAGTTACATTCAGTAACTAAGTAGATGAAGCTTTGTGGTGTGTTTTTATGTATTTAATAAGGACGAGCAAACTACACGATAAGTAAGAAGGTTCGAAAATAATTTTGTTCGATTGAGTGAGAGAATTATTCACATTCCAGTGCTTCAGCATACTCTTCTCTGCTGACCTGATAATTGTTCCAAAGAAAAGAACAGCAATGGCCTGAAACTGCAGCCTACTCGAACGCCATTTCCTTTTAATTGTTGGAAATACAGTGAATTGCCCAACCTGCGAATAATATCTTCGATACAATTCTATTCGAAATAGTTAAATTCATCTAACAATAGAGGCCATTTCCACGCAGCGAAATGACTTTAAAATAAACAGAAGGAATACATTCGAACATTTAAAGCACTGGATTGTTCCAAGAAAAGCGCGATTTCCCTCGGAATCGAGCAATACAGAGTCATTTCAGTTTGCATCAATGACGTCAAGCTATCAAAGTAAACTCGTTTCAAAAGATGAATTTATGTACACATTTATGTTCCAAAGAGGTCATTTGGAATGAAACTATTCTATTGCTCAATTGTTGGAATTCTTATTCACCAGTGGTAATGAACCAAAAACTATTCTGAATGTTTCTGGTTAAATTCGAGGTATTAGATTTGAATTTTCGAATGCAATGTATTAAGTTTGCACGCAATATTTTGTATATGTATTGCAACAATGTGTGCTGTTTCCTTAGTTAAAGTTTGGGAGTTCTAATTTATCATTTGCTTAAATTAGTACCTAAAATAATTAAAGAGAAAGGTGAAACAATTAAACAATAATTATTTATTAAATTACTTTTTAGTGGTGTAATTATTGAAAAAAAAAAGATACTGCAAATAAATAAATAAAGAAATAAATAAAACTAAAGCAAAAAAATATTTTTTAAAAACTTTAAAAAAGCAAAAGAAAAAAAATCTGTGAGTTTTGCTCAATTGTATTCATAATGATGTTTTTTTCTTCCGGTAAAAAAATTTGCATCTTCTTAAAAAAGTACATCGCTTAAAAGAACATATGAGTATTTTTAGAAAACTATCTTTAAAAGTTCGCTAAAACATATGAAGTGCACAATATAGGTTCCAATATATATCTTTCCTTGTAAAGATATATGTTCATTAAATTATTTTTCAAAATTATATAACTATCGTATTCTAAATTTTTGATTTTACTTAAATTATTGTGATAATTAAGGATGCATGTTTTGAAGTATACGATATATTGTTAGTTAAATATAAATTACTTGAAAGCATGATATTGTATCTAAAACTCTCCTTTAAATAAATGCAGTGTAATTTTTATAAGCACATTAATTAACTTACTCGTAAAATATTTTATTTCAATAATTAAAGGAATAATCTTTTTAAATGTAGCTAGATATTAGAAAAGAGACTAAAGAGGAAATTAAAAGAGATACTAAAGAAGATATACAAGTATTAAAAGATTAACTGAAGAAAATATGACATAAAATATTAGAGATAGTTAAAAGAGTTGTGTTAGAGAAAAAAACAATAAGAAATATTATTACAGATAGTGTTACAGATGTAATGATCCAACAAAATGATGTACAATGACAAACAATTTCATATTATTTATTTGTACTCGCGTAATTATTACTAAGTTTTTTAACAATGCAAGAAAGGCGAATTCAAAAATTATTTAAAAAAAAGCTTGGTTGAAGATTTTATTTTCAAGTTTACCAAAGAATTTTAAGAATTATTTCATCCAAATGAGTAATTTGATTTTATAAGGGTAATGAAACTAGATAGAGCCAGCTACCGCAGATTTATTGGAGGATAGACTGTACAGGGGGGGAGCTTAACTACAAAATTTATAAAGTAGATACAGAATACTGATAGAGATTATAAATATACTGGCAAGCATGGTCGAAAATATGTAGGTGGTGCTTTACGCAACTGAGGTCTGCGCATACAATTTTCCGCATGAAACATGTTGAATTAGTGTGATAGACATGAATCACTTCACGATTCCTAAGTTGGCCTGTATTCCTTCATGCTTCCTTAGCAAGTAAGATAGATACACGGATATACAATTATAACGGGAAACTATTCCGATGACTACCAAATCCCTAAATGTTCTCTCGAACATTATATGAATATAAATCTTCACAATATCACTACAAAATGCTAGGAAATCACTATCCACATGAAAAAGCTATTTGAAAAAAAAGTGCGTTACATGCTGTAGTCTTGTCCCTGATATGCAGGTGTTATACGCTACCATTAGCAATCTTGAACGACTGTGTGGCGCATTCTGAACAGATGTTAGAGTTGCTGTAAGAAGAATAACTCTCTACATCCTACCACATTTGAAAATACGGTTTCTGAAGGAAGTTCTGATTTGTTCAGTGATGTAGCGTCCTTTCCAGAAGGAACGGCGTTAAACTCTTGGAACGATCTCATGCGCGCTGGACACAACTCATATGCAACCAGAACATGTTCCAATGATCATCGCTTCACCGTTAGCATATGTGAATTTATCACTGCTGAATGTTGAGTTGTCGCATATCTCTTCCCTTCACTACTGGACCCTCACAAGTATCTTCTTAGGAGGTTCACCAGGAATTGATTAACTTTATCCCTGCCCATGTTCTATGCCAACTGGTTTGCAGAATCACATGATGAATTTAAAGAATAAAAAACTCCTAAATTTATATAGGTAATTGGCGAATCTTTTGTATCTGATCCCCTTTTTAAGAATAAAAAAATTATTTCTCTTGACTTATGAAAAAAGTTTACCATTTGTATTGACCATTGTTTGTGTCGTAAAGAATTACTTCTTTAAAAAAGACAAGTAATGTAAATTTTTTTTTTTAAGTCAATACCTACTAGGAGTTCAACATAGAAAATTTATTTAGCTTACTTTTTATTCAATAGTTACAATTAATATAAATATACATGTTATTATGACAGAATCACAACATTAAGTGGTCATTAATTTTTATTAATTATCATTGAAGTATCGTATTGTCACCAAAACAATTCATGTATATAGAATTTCAGTTCAACTGAATGTTTTAAAAAGTGAGAAAAACCAAGTTTTGACACTCGCCAAAAATGATGCCAACGTGGCTGTATTTCTAATTCTTTTAAATAATTAATTTTAATAAATTAATTTTTTATTAATTATAATTAAATTATTGTGTATTGTCATCCAATCAAAAGGGTTTCAAAAAGAGTTCACACATTTCCTGAATCACCTGAAGCTATAGATTCATTTGTTTGCTATGTCAGGAATTGATTTAAACTGAATTTTACGAGTTACAAATGCAAATTAATAACGACACTACTTTTGATTGAATAACTACACTACACAGAGTAAAAAGCTGCAAATTCTTTGATGGTTCGAAAAAGTATGCATTTGACCCGATAAAATTATTTTATTAGTAAATATTTTTGAATTAATTATTTTTCCATGTTTTGCCTTTCGGGACTCATCTCATTTTTATACTCTTATTCTTGGCGATAAACTGAGACATGCTAACGGATTTGTCTACAAATGGCGGCCAGTAGCACCATGATGATTATTAAGTACGTCTCTCTCTCTCTCTCTCTCACACACTGTGACGTTCCCTCGCGCCCTTCTGCTAACATAACTCCTATGTTCTTTGACGGCCACGATTAATGGCAAAACTTTTCCAACCCATACCAAGAAGATAAACAAAGATATTATGCAAATGAGATATACTATAAAAGGATAGAGGCTTTGATGATAAGATATAGCGCGGCAAGCTTAGAGAGATAGTAGTGTGGAATTATTCTGATCGATAGCGTGACAAAGCTTAGTGTGAAATCTGCAGATCAAGAGTTAGCAGTCCGATAGTTTTGGAAAGAATAGAAGCCTAAGATAAAGAAGTTGGAATCATCGCATATAAAAGGAATTTATAGGATATCAGTGTCTTAGGTAAAGGAAGGAGATCTGCAAAAAAAGGTAATATTTGATATAAGTAATTAGATGAATAGGATTATTAATGATAATTGAGATAAAGGATCTAGTTGCGTGATCTGACTTAAATACACGGTTTAATTTGGGTGTTAACTCTCAATTTTAATTAAAAATTGTCAACTAGGGAATTTAAGTAATATAAGTTATTCTTATTAAAAGTTGTATTAAGAACTACTATGTCTCATCATTTTGATAATCCCACACCTCTAGCTTACGCGTGGAACCGACACGACACATGGTCATCACAGGATGGCTATAAATGCAATGGTGGCGCCCGAACTTATATAATCTCTGGGTTAGGTAATGTAGGTGGAAGTACGGTTCTACCTGAAATGTAATTTCAGGTCAGAGAACATTGCAGAGTTTATCGAGTGTATAGATAATAAATACATACAGTTACTTTGAAATCCCAAGTAATCTGTCATGTGCTTACTTAAAAAGTCATCTCAGGGAAGGCCAAGATTGGTATTCGATATTTGGTTTCCGTTGTTAGTGCAAAATACAGCCATGGATTTTAAGTACTCAAAGCTGAATTAGCGAAGGCTTTTCCCGCGGTCAAAAATAAGAAAAGAACTACAGTCGCAATTTTATGTATCCCAGCAGGGAAGAAATCAGGATCCTACTGATTTCGTATATAGATTACTAAAAATAGAGAGAAGTTTAGAATTAGGAATGTCCCAAGCAGACTTAGTGGATCATATTTTAGTTCGACCTCGAACCACAGATACAGGACTATGTGGAAGTCAGAAATCCACAAAACAGTTTATGCCAAACTTTTAGAAGTCTTGGCTAAATTCGAAGAGAGATATTCTTGCAAATTACAAAGGGTTATCAGAACGATAATATAGAAAGACGAGGTCAAAATGCGCATAGGCCGCCCACTTTTGAAGCCAATGGTAGAAACTGGAGGAATTCTAGTAAGACGTAGACCAAATAACAGTAGGAATGAGTTTTACGAGAATAGCCGTCAAAGTAATAGAGGGTTCGAGAGGAATAGTAGTTTCAGGAACAACAATGATCAAAGATTCAACAATATAGGTTACCATTTCGAAATGAGCGAAAATGATAATTTTAATAGAGGGACCGTAGAAATAGGGGTTCGAGTGAAAATTTCAATCGAGGCGATAGGGACGCAAAAGGGGACGATTAAATATTGTAAAGGTTAATGATCAACCCCAAGGGATGTCGACAAGAGAGACAATTAGATTCCTTTCTCCGATATGTATATCACCGTAGAACTTCCCCACGTTCCTATTTTATTAAATAACACATTTTTGAAAGCGCCATGGGACACCGGAGATAACCATTTATATCGAAGAAGTATATAGAAAATATTTTTCATAAGCAAATTAAAAAATCGCGAGCCCAGGTAATAACAGCAATAAGGTGCGAAATGCCAAAACATGGGATTGTAGAATTGAATATTCGGATCAGACAATTCGAAAGGAATTGGTCATTTCCATGAAGTTGAAAGATTTAGAATACCCATGCATTCTTGGTAAGTACTGATTTCATAAGTGCGTCAAGAATCGCATTAGATTTGGATCAAAAATCGTTAAAATTCCAGATTCTCAAATAAATAAGGTGGTTGAAACAATTAAAAGAGAGGAAAAGTTGAGATAGATTTATCTAAAACAAAAAATTAGGGAAGTAGGAAAACAAAACTACAAAATTTGTTTAGTAGTTTTAAAGGTTATTTTCAGACAAACCAGGTCTTACTCATGTTTTATACCATGAAATTGGACACGGGAGATACAACCCACCAGTAGCTTCAAGGCCTATAGGTATGATCGCACGCAATAATAGATTTTCACATACAAAAATGTTACAAGAGGGAAACGATTGTTCCAATTCAACCCCTATACGCGTCACCTGTTGTATTATGTAAGAAAAATAATGGGTTACCACCGGATACCAAAGCATATAGGATTTGCAGTAGACTATGGTAAAATTAAATTCGGATCACAAAGTATCCGCGATATAATGCTTCTACCACGATCTCATCAATTATTCTAGAACAGTTGGCGTCCCTAATAAAGATTTTTTGCATTTCTTCCTGTGTTGAAATGAGTTCATTTCTTTGGGAAGAGAAGCAATATCTCATATCGTTGTAGTTAATCGATATTTAATAAATATTTCTTAAATTCTTTGATTTAGAAAATACAACAAGCAGATTTTATATATTATTGCTTTATTTCTTAGTGAGAGAATATGATTACTATGATCCATATTATGCCTTTTATCTTTCATTAAAACTTTTACGGGAAAAGTATTTTTAAAAAATACGTAATTAACACGGAGCGTAAGCGAATTTAATGCAGAATTTAGAGCTTTTTACGAGTTATCTACGCTTTAAATCTAACGAGATCTTTTCAAAATGTCCCTTAAAAGTATTTTAACTTCCTTCTAAAAAGAAGAGATGTGAGCACTTGATTACTTTTTAACTTTTTTATTTTAAAAGCTTTGATTAAAAGTACACTTTTTAACTCTTTATGCAACACTTTTAATGATTCAGAGATTCGGATTATTTCGCTTTTGAAAAGCACGAGGTTTTTTAAGACGATTTATGTAAGAAAATCATGTTTCAACAAAAATTAAAAATGAAAGTGGACAAAATTTCTTTCGCAAAAATTGCCGAAAAGGTAAAAGAAAAAAGAAATAAAAAATATTTCTTAATGAATGTTTATTTCGACATTAAAAACGAAGTTTTACTTGTATACAATTTCTTACAGAAACATTTTTACTAGTTTTTCGTTTAAAAATAGTTGCTTACACAAGCAATTTTTAATAAGTTTTTTTTTCTAAAGGGCTGCATACATATATTGGCAACTAAGAATTTACAGACACGCTAAGCCCCAAATGAGAGCCATTACATGGTGGCACCATCCAGTGGTGGTTCTCACTACCGAATTTTGACACATCAATTAGTATTTTCTAAAAAAATTACACAACTAAAGAGATCAGCTTTTAATAGTCTCTCGTGTTTTTAATTTTTTAAAGATTTCTAAGCGTTCCTTCATTTTATGTTTCTCTTTAGATGTGTTCTTCCGGCTGGGTAGCGTGGTTGGTTTGTCACTGGCTTTCTGCACCCAAGGTTCAAGGTTCGACCTCGGCCCGAGTCGGTGGAATTTCATGATGCAGAAAAATTGACAGTGACCATGTCGTATGATTATACGGCATGTAAAAGATTCCTTGAGTCTCTGTTTGGATTTGGTGCCCTCGGCATAGTTAAATCCTAGTACAGATTGTGACGGGGCTTTATCGGATTTTCTTACTAATCCTCTTGGAGAATCTTTGGGACCAGAATGGCATTATTTCAATCCAATCCTCTCAAGAAGAAACCGTGGTATGCAGATTAGTTATTAGATATATACTGGAGCTTTAGTATTCACGTGTTAGTAGAATGGAAGAAAAATAGTAGAAGAATAAAATAGAAGAAAGACAGAATGCTGAGATGCTGATCGCCGTGAGATATTTGTAAGATATTCATTATAGAGATGCACTTATAGAACGGACTTTATTGTGTTAAGGAATCTAAGGCAGATAAGGATTCTTAGGATAGCTTTTTATAAAGATAGTGATTAGGATTCCATGCGCTATTTACTTAGAATTTATAATTACGTTATATCACTCCTGATTACATCCCTATAAGTAAGACTTGTGTTGTGTTGATCAATATATTTACAGAATAATAAATTATAGATTTATTATGATGAATTTGGGTGATCAATCATTTCTTCCTACAAATCTAGGTCGTGGGGATGAAGAAATGGTACCCCCAGGCCGCGGGGTATCACAAGGTTTGCATCGTCAGAGCTCAAGTGCCTCCCTCTGCGAAGAAAACTGGTCTTAAAAGTTACCCGCGGTGATTGGTATCCGCCTATAGGGTGCCGCACTAAAGAGGGATACCAGCTCCCGAGGAATGTACTAGGTGTACAATGGTAAAACACTAATCCGCAGCCCATTAGAAAAAAAGATTTTTCCTCTTTTTACAGTTATCATACGACCCAATGATTCTCTTTCTGGAAGAGCCTTTTAAATGCTATCGTCTGCATACATTATAACTAGCAACTCCTCCATGATTGATAATTTACATGTACTAAATTTTTGATTTTAATTTGTTTTAAAACTATAAGTAATTCTTATTAAAAATTCGATGTTATTTTTTTTTTAAATTTTCATATTTTAAGAGCAAAATTTTATTTTTATGTTTAATATTTTTGTTTTTTAGAGTTATTCTAATTATGCATTATTTCAAACTTTTTCATGAATGCAAAAATGAATGCAACATTATTAATTTCCAGTGAAATATATTGGAAATAATTTCAATTGTAAAATGTTATCCGTGTTTCTATGGTTTCCGGGGAAAAAAGAATTTTGAATGATTTTAACAGAAATTTGTTTAAAAAAAAATCCGACGCAATACTAACAGTAATTAAAATAAATAAAAAGGAAGGTTAAAATTTTCCCTTATAATGATTCTTCTATTTTAAAAAATGAATACTACTTTTCATTGTTTGGGAATGTGGAAAATTTCTATCATATGGTTATGCTTAACTTCATATGCATTGCGTGTGATTATGATGTCTTTATGTACAAATATTTTTTTGGTTGTGTATTTCAAATACTAAGCCTTTAACGTATGTTGTATTTAAAGTTTTATTATATTAAAAAACCATAAGCACTAACGAAGTTTGGCGTTTAAATTTGGATATATATTGATTATTTATGAATTAATATTTAATAATGATTTTTAGCTCATATATTAAAATGTTTGTAAGTTCTTTTTATTCTTAAATTTTATTTCAAAGTTTATTAAGTTAAGGTTTAGTTTTAAAGTTAAATTTAATTACAGGACTTTCTTGAGATTGAGAATCTTGCCGTTTTATAGTAGTGTGACTCTGATACATTTTCATTTTCTTTTAATATTTTAATTTAAAACGAATCTGATTACAGTTACGGAAACAGTTATTTTTTGAAATTGTAAACGATATTGTGCCAACTAATACGGTTGGAAGACTTTTAGTCTCGACAGAAAGAACACCGTGACCTTGACCATTTGACTGTGGCCACCCATCCAAAAAGAGAAATTTGTATTCCAGAAGTTAATTAAACACCTTGGTTAAGTTCTTTGCTTAATCAAAATTCAATATTTAAATTCCTTTTTATCACTTAACCACCAATTAGAATAGTGAATGATTCACTTAACGTGGGCTACTATCTCAAATAGACTTATTACTGAGTTGTCAAATGAGATAGGAAAGACAATTGCTTCCGTAATGACTTCGTACAGCTAAACTAAGGAATATTTATTTAATTTTAAAGCTTTTGCAATATTGATTAGTAAAATGTAGCAGTAAACAGTATCACCAGTTCATTAGTCTATTTTAGCTTTCGGGGGAGCGTTTTATTTTTAAAGGGTCTCGGGGGAATTTTTTTAGAGGGCTAAAAATAAAAAACAATTTTCAAACAGGTACAATTTTTTTTAAATTTTAAATTAAATAATTCAAATCTTTTACTCATTATGTATAAAAAAGGGGGGACTTCAGAAAAGTATAAATGATTAAAATATAATTAAAATTTTTTAAAAATTATAAGTATATGAAAATTCTGACAAATATTAAGAAATTTTTGCGTCGCGCATGCTATTTTCTCAAATATTAGCCTCTGATGTAAAAAAACTTTATAGAATTAAAAAATGTATCATACTCCAAAAACCCCTACATCTTTTAAAGAATGATGTTCTTTTGTTTTAAAAATTTTGAAAAATTTTGAAATTTTTAAAAATTTTTAAAAATGAAATTTTTGTTTTTTTAAAAAAAAATTAATTTATTATTCTATTAATATAGTATTATACAGTGTAATAAGGATACATTTAACTTTATAAAACAACTTATAGTTGTAAAAAGTCAATTTTTTGAAAACAGCATGCGCGACAAATTAATAAATATTTTTATAGAAAAGTTTCACTCTCTATGCTTATAATTTTTTTAAAAATTTTGATTATATTTTTAACATTTTATACATTTCGAAGCCCATTCTTTATAAATAAAGTGTGGATTGAATTATATAATTAAAACTAAGAATTATACCTGTTAGAAAAGTTTATATTTTTTACCCCGGGTTCAACACCCCTGATATTTTAATTACCCGATTTTGTTTAATGCTGTCGCTCGCTCTATCCCCGCCTTTGTTGTCGCTTCTTAGAGGCCTCCCTCGGTTCTACCTTTAGGCCTCTCTTTCTGCTTTAACCCCGGTCTCCAGTTTTTCTCTCAGTGCCCTTTTATCTTTTGTCTTTCGGCCCCTCAGAGCACGGGATCTTTTACTGTTCATAATAGGGCAATCCTCTTCAGATTCACTGTCGCCTTGAATGCGTGGTAAACGGAAGAACAACTCAGGTTGGATGCCATTACAGTCCTGGACACTAAGGAAGAGGCCATGGGAACAGAATTATTGACCACCCTTTTAAGCATATTTCTCCCCAGCAATTAGCGAAACGGAGCGGACCTTTTCGCCGTTTGTCGATGTTCTTTATCAGCAATTACAGAAAGGTGAAAGGGTATGTCATGTGTCACACTTCTAACATGCGCTGATTACTGAAGACGTTAAGATAGAGAAGAACTAGTTCGCTATGTTGTTTTCGATATCTATGAATGTGGTTAAAAACTGCTAATGGCCATGGACAACATTCTTTTGGTGCTTATTTTCGTTATTTAAGTACGAAAGTACTCACCATGATGTAAGTGATCTTTCGTCGTACATAACAAGGATGGCGAACCAACGCCACGCGTGCCATTGATGGCATGCGACACAATATTTTGGGCACGCCACCGATCAAAATGGTTTGCATTTTAGTCCAAAATAACGAAGTTCGCAATGAATCCTCATAAGAAATCTCATTCGCGCTTTTGACACTAAACTGCATGTTTTCATAAACGATATTATTACAAGAAACTGCAAGTGCTTCTCAAACTTGAAAACAACAACAACAAAGATTAAGATATACACGAGAAACCAGACGAAAAAAGAGTTACAGAAGAATTTATTTCCGTAATAGATTCTTCAATCAAGGAATTTTCAGTTACAGGTTCTCAGTTCAAATAATTATCGAAAACGCTCAAGTTTATTATGGACCCTAATGCGACTTCATTTGATAAACTAAACTTGTTCTAGTTCGACTGGTTGGAAATGAATAATTTGAAATGCAATTCAGTGATTTCCAGTGTTACTCAATATTGATTCAAAAATGTACTGAAACAAGGAAAAAGTTGGAATCGATATTCCGAAAAGAGTGCCAGTAATGAAATTTTGGAAACATGGAATTCGATTAACTGTTTGAAGAAGCTGACTCATGCTAGTATAACCACAATTTAATCTACCTATGCCTGCGAGTCATGAGTTTCAGAGATGAATAACATTAAAGACTCGCTTAGAAACCGATTTAAAGGTGACTCCAATTCACCATGCATTCTACTAAAAGTAACATCTTATAATCCCATTATAAGTTATTTGCCTTCTAATCTGAAAAAACAGAAGCCACATTAATGTTACTTTAATTTGAATTACTCGTATGACTAAAACATTTACTACTTTACGGTGCAAAATGTATTTTTCGAAGTAGTTAGTATTTATTTTTTTATTCTCCTAATAATCACAAGTCGAAGTTGTTTGCCGGCACGTTTATAGCCCTTTAAACATTCTTTAGGGAAAATAGCACGTTTATCCATAAAAGGTTCGCCACCCCTGGCATTTAAGGATTAACACTTTGTTATACATGAGTAAATTGTTCTCGAGATTTCAAAGCAAATTTTCTGTATTTTTGAGTAACCTTTTAAACTATCTTTTCCTTCTGTCTTTTAACTTATGTATGAATATAAGAATTCATTGTAGGGTGCATTTTATAAATAGTAAATTAACCATTTTGTGACGGGCTCACGCGTCTTTTCATTAACATGTCCTTTTGGGTTCTTTTGGGGACAGAATCAATGGCAAGTCTTTTCCAACCAAAACCCAAGAAGTGAAACGTGAATAAAAGAGGCAAATTAGAAAGCTTTTAAATATCAGAAGTTAGAGTAAGCGAGGGTGGCAATTTGGGGAATGTTAAGAGAGTGCGTGATTCAATTGTGAAGTGACAGCCAACAGAGGTTATCCCGAAATAGAGCCATTAGGTCAAGGTGCATACCATTGCACTCGAGTAAATACACAACTTCATTAAGATTGGATCGGTGATCGGATTAAGGTAGGACTGACTATTTAATATTAGGATCGGAGATATTATTGGAATTGAGCTTAGGAGAGTTATTTATTGATAGTGGCCGAGTTACGTTATTTCGGTATTATTTATATTGTGTGTTTTGTCATCGTAGATTTTTCACATATATTACTATTATCTAATCTGTTAGAAGCTTAAGTTTTGCGATTTTAATAAGGACAAATTAAGATCATGGAATCCTCTAGTTCTTTCGTTAATCCTACACCTCTAGCTCACAGTAGTAATCAAGAAGGACACCGTAAGGAGGCAATATCACAATTTTTATTGCCGAATGGTTAAATACGGCTTTTGTGTTAAGAAAAAGGCAAAATGAGAGAACTCTGAATAATAACTTTCAAATAGTTTTAAAGCCCTAGAAAATAGCTGAAAAGTGAGACGTTAATATTCACTCACTCACTCACTCAAATAGCTTTAGAATCTAGGCTAAGGTTTAACAACTTTCTTTTGCATGTTAATACTTTAAGTTACACTTTTAAGTTTGCAGAACACCCAGATACAATTTTTAAATATTTACTATTAAAAAAATCCACTTTAAGCATCAAAGGTTTAATTTTTCAAAATGAATTATGAAACCTAAACGTAAAAACACGAAAATTGATAAAGATACTGAAAAGTAATAACTTTTGATTTTATTTTTAAGAGGAATTTCAGTGACACTACCTGTCACCACAGGATTTACCACTGTTTGTAGGTATGCATGGAAAAATAGTTCATTTTAGAACAAAACACATAAGCAAGGAATTTCCTAAAAATGATACCGATCTTCCACTGTAGATTAAAAATGCCTTTGTGATTGACACCCCTTTTCCAGATTAGTTGGTGTTTCAATAATTTATTATTTATCACCAAATTTCTATGGATAGAAGCCTTTCTCTCATAAACTAGATGATAGAAAATAAGCCTATTTTCTAAATGAGAATTGTTGTATATTAGTTTTATTATTGCTACTATATTATTTTATTAATACTTTTAACGAATTTTAACGAACTTCAAAATTTATTTTTTTCTTATTGATTCGCACGAAATTTTATTGAACCTAGATTGACAAGAATTCGAAATAAATCAGATGCTAATCAATTTCAAATGTATTATATTTTATTTGGCGAGTAATTCATTACTTTCCAATCCCATCATATTTTCTTTGATAGCAGTTTTTTTTTCTGGACTGCATTTTTAAAAATCTTTAAGGCTATCTTTGGCCTAATTCGGAATATTTTTTCAGATATAAAAGTACTCAAACATTAATATTATATTCTGGCTACACTATCCTGTAGAGAACCACTTATTTTATCATACTACTCATTTTTATCCGAGTTGACACATTTTTTCCTTTATAAAATGTGTTTTGCATTTTTTCCCTATACTGTAATGCTAGATGAGCTATCCTTCATATGTTAAAAAGAATAACTAATTCTTTATGAAATATTTTGAAATTTTAAAAACACTATATTGTAAAAAAAGGCATGAGTTACAATGTCACACATTTTTATAAAAATTGAGGCATTTTTTCTGTCTAAAAATGTGCTCCGCGTCAAGTTTACGCTGTAGTACACATAGCGAAAACAGCCTTAAGTGTACTTTTTCAAGAATAAATGATAGGAATCTGCACATAGTATTCTTTTTATACCTTGTATAAATCTAGATAAAGTTTTAAAACAGCAGACAGTACCTTAACTCAAATTTATCCCAGAATGTATTGTTAGTTAATTTGACAAGTTTCAGGAAATATAATATTTTTTGCTTTAAGACTAAGATAAGAGCAGAGGGGTTAAAATGGAAAGCTTCAGCAGTAGTTTTAATCTGTTTTAAGGAAACCGAATAGAGCAATGACACTAAGAGTTGAAAAGATCTTGTTTGTTAATATTACATCCAATTTGCATTTGTGTTCGCTGAGGAAGAGCCAAATGGGTGATGTACTATTGTAACCGATTCAGCTTCTGGTCTCTTTCAACTGCAATAATGATGTGAATACACTCTTTCAGTACATTATCCTCCAGACAGCTGAACTCAAATTGAAGTAATTAAATTCTCTCAAAATGGTGAGCCCTTTCTAGAAATGAAATTGCTATTAACTAAACGGACGGAATAGACACGAATATTTAAAGCATTGAATAGCTTCCAGGAAACGTAAAATTGTCCTTGAAATGCCCCATTCCCGGATGTTCCTGATAGTTTCCATATCTATGCGAGTTGGACTAAAATTTCAGCGAGTATCTAAAATGGGTTTAGATGAAAGGAGTCGGAAAAAAGTGAAATCATTCTCAAGCGATTGCTTTGAACGCCAAAAAGAATCTCTTAAAACAGCAGTTCTTAAACTTTCAATTGCCGCGGCTTCCTCTTTACTTATCACCCTGACATCGCCCCCCTCCCCCAATATTTAGTCTTAACATCCTTTCCTGACTCCCTACACATGTTGAATGAGGTTCCTCAATAATTCTGAGACTGCCTCTGCTACTTATACTGACTTTCTTTAACGCTTTTTTTTCTTTTAAAGCTACACAGTACCCTTTTCAAAAAAAAAAAATTGGAAACAGTAACGGTAAAATTAATTTGTGTTTTATATTCAGATTATTTAAAGTTGATTCAAAAAAAAACAGTCAGTTTGTTGCCATTTCTTACAATTTTTTTAAAAATTTAAAATTTTTGGCTTCAAACTTTTTTAAAATGCTCCCTTTTTAAAAAGTTTTAGCATAAAATGACTATTTTACGTATTTTAAATTACTTTTTTAAAATTAATTTTAGGCACCAAGAAACAAACTAAGCCGCTTATTCCAATAAAACATTTATTCTAGAATAGCAAATTAAAACATTATTTACATTTTATCTTGTCGAGTAGTTCAAATACTACTGGAAAAAGATAAAGGGGGTTTTTTTACAAAATTTTAAACTTGACGAACAATTCCCCCCCTTTGAGCAATTATGACTCAAAAACCCTCCACGATAAGTTCAATTTTGAGGCGGTTTTAACTTATCCTACTTTTTTCAGATTTAGAAAGGAGAAAAATAAATAATTAAAAGTTATTTATGTTTCTTAAATTTTTAAACCAATTTATATGAATTTGAAAATCTATTCCCCTTTGATTTTAATAATTTTTTAAAAATAAAAAAAAAATTTTTTAAAAATTTTGAAAAAAAAAACATGTTCTCAGCCCCCATATAAATCCATACCAACTTTTACATAACATACGTTTGGGAATAAATACAATAATTTCAAGGATCTATGACGAACATTAAAAAAGCTTTAGGATTTAATAAACACTTATACCTTTAAAATTGAAAGTCTGAAAAAAAAGCATTTAAAGTTTGTAAACGCATAAATCAAAAACCCATAATGCTTGTAAAGCTCTAATTTTTGACTATGTTATTTTTCGAAGCAAGTTCTTTATCAAAAACTTTACTTCAATTAAGAATGGCTGAAAACATTTTTTTAAAACTCAAAATATATTTTTGCATAATATTGATAGTGTCTTTTAAGACGTCAGTTTATTCAGCCTAATCTTAACAAAATATTTTCACAAAAGTTTTGAAACACAAATCATTTATGTACAACATAATAGTGATACTAACTTAAACTAAAAATAGCCAGGTTTGTTCATAAATTTAATTTTTTAAGTTTTAAATTGGGCAGTTTAGGAAGTTTTAGCTCTTGATGTACGACTTTAAAATACTGAGAAATATAGTATTACAATATATTTAGTATAATGTAGTTTGGTACATCAAGGAAATATTCAGCTATATCTGCAATAATTGAATTCAGGATACTTGTATTCGGAAATCTAATTACAGTATCAGATTAGCAGTATCTGATTTTTAGATGCATCATTTTCAAAAGTAATCCATCTCTTCAAAATAGTTTTTCTCACAGCACCCAGAGAATGTTGTGACCATGGCATTTTCTCAACAGGAAAAATTTAATTATAAAGTTTCTAAGTTATATAAACCATTTTTAAAGCAAAAATTGGCCTTGGAATCAATTTTAATTAATTAATTAGGAGAACTGAAAAAACATAATCAAGCAGAAATACAATGACAATTGGACTTTTAGCAATGACAATTGGAATTAATAAACATTTCACATTAAAAGAGTTAGTTGTGCTCAGAAATATTTTTAATTAATGGAGTGGAAAAATGTTTTAAAATGAAACCGGAACTAAAACCATTAGCTCAGAAAGCTTCAAATAAAACTAATTTACTAACAGACCTGAAATTAGGTGGCAAATTTTTCATTGATATAAGCCATAAGAAAATGCAAAAAAAAAAGAAAAGAAAAAAAAATTGATAATATGAAATTTGTAGGATACTGTGTGTAGCCTTAAAATAACAGTAAATATCCAACTAAAAATATTACAAAACTTCAAATAAATAAATAATGTACTTAAATGTATTAATTAAAAGTTCTAATGAGGATGATTATGCATTTCTTTTACAAGTGAGAGATGTTGTATCAAGTCTGCAGTCTCAATTCCGGTTCTGTGCATTCTAAAGGGTTTCTTTACTTATTTTTAAGATAAAGAATTCAATGAAGAAATCGAGAAGGATGCAATCGTTATTGTTTTGGTGAGCTATGAATTTAGTTCTTAATCTTTGCATATGTGTTTCTATTTTTTAAAATATTACATTGTAGTAATCGCTATGAAAATGCAAACAATAAAAAAACTGAATTAATATTCTAGATCGAAATGCATGTTTTAGTAGAGTTTTTTCATTACGGGCGCTTAAGTGTCCTAATCTAGGATAGTATATCTGTAAATTTTTCCACGAGTATATAAAAAGGAGGGAAATCTTAGCATTAAATCCGAGACCTTCGTGGACCCTCTGGAAGGTCCACAAATAACAGTTTAAGAACCACTGTCTTAAAATATTCTATTTGACTTCAAGAAATTTCACTGATTTACTTTATGATCTAGACTTATACAGTATTCCTTGCATGTACGTAACCGTTTTGTAAGTTACTTTAGGGTGTAATACTTCATCAAGTTTTATACATCAGACCTACTTTCTATAGGACCTAAGAGAAATATATTATTTTCCTTAAGCAAAACATAAAATAATAAATTTGAAACTTGAATTGTTATTGTGTAAACAATTGAAGCAGAAAGAGTTGCATGTTTTTAAAAATGCAAAACTTCAGATAAAAACCGCTTAAGTATTTGAAAAACAAAACTTTTATTAATTTTCTTTAGGAAAACTGTTTAAAAATTTTAGGAAGCTGCCTTGCGTAGTGATTGTGAAAAATGCATTAGAATATATTGATCTAAGCAGTTTCTTGCATATAATAAGCAATCTGAAAGAGTATTCATGAAAACACATGTTTGTCAACCTTAATATGTGTATGACATACTAATGTATTATACTAAAGGCTTTGGTGGTTGATAAACTTATTGTTGTAGAAGCTGTTTTTTTCTGGATGATTTCACATCCATTAATTTTATTAATGGAAACTTTGTAAAAATATTTACTTGAAAAAGATGTATTTTAAATTAGGTATCATATTTCTACAATGATTGAAGGTTTTATTTCAAGTTAAGAGTCAAAAGAGTGGATATGGACAGTATACTTAGGAAAATGTTGAAATGTGTGGTAATACTTTACGTTTGGCAGGCAAGGAATTCTTTTTTATAGCTTTTTATAAAAATATTTTTTTATCACAATTTTTCATGTTAAGGAAGCAAATTAAGTTAGAATGTTTTCTTTAAATAAAAAATACGAAATTACTTAATATTATACTATCAATTTCATTTAAAAGTTAATTTTTAATAAAAAAAGTACGTATAACAATGTTATAAAATCATTTCTACGTATTTCCAAGAAAGTATTTAATCTGGAGGATTTTTTGAGCTCATGAGTATATAAATAATCATTTATAAGGACACTTACGATAAAATTTTTTATTTTAAACTGCGAATATGAAAGAAAAACAATGTAACTAACCAAAGATTTAACTGCATGATTTAAAATCTTTTTCCTTTTTTTTTCTATTTCTGAATTTTTCCTTTTTATTTTTTAAACTATTCAATCTAATATTTTTATTGCTCTTATAAATTAGAAATTTATTTTTGGTATGTATTTTTAATATGGCATTTTTTGATGCAATTTTTTGTTTGTATTTCGTATCAAGAATTGAAAACATGACAATCTTGGCAAAGACTAAAAATTTCTTGACTAAAATGTTTTGCAATACTTAAAATTTCAATGATTAAAATTTTGCAAGAAAGCAGCGCAAAAGATTTTTTTCCATACAAATTAAAGAACAAAAATGCGACAAAATTATTGAAAAAAATTAAATGAAGTACATTGAAATTAATTAGTGTCTAAAAGAGATGAAGATAGAAGAAGTCTAAGATAAGTTACTTAGGCGTAGAATAAATACATCTAATATTTTAACTTTTATTCCCGAATCATTTTTTTAAAATACCCATTATGCACGAGGAAGTCGTATATCAATAGTCATAAGAGAAAAAAAAATCATGTTTCATTGTGGCGAACAAATTTTTCATAAGGGTTCAAAGAGTAAAATAATGCTCATATGTTAAATATAATGAAATACTAATAAATTTAAACTTTAAGCCCCACGTAATGCTGAAATTAACTGTTTGTGGACTGATTGATTGATTGTAAAAAGAATATACCTAAAATTATCTTCTAAGAATTCTTTTTCCATTTTTATGTACAATTTTTCCAGAATATATCGATGTTTTTAAAAAAAAACCATCTTACAAAATATTCTTAGGATGGTAACAAAGATATTGTCTTAGCTAGTAAAACCCTTGGCAATAAATTGCTGGTATGCGGAAATTATCAATATTTCTTTTAAAACAACTACAGTTTAAATTGTACGCCTTACAATAATATTGAAAATAAGGTTTTTTACAAGCCATATTTGTACAGGAACTCTGAAGAGTCTTTTTACATGGGAATTTCAAAGAAAAGGAAATAAAAGGCTGAAATTACACATTTAATTTCTTGTACTTACGTATTATACCGTCGACCAAAATCGTCAAATTGAAAAACGTCTCCAGATGTAACGATATGCAGCCAAGAGTGAAAACCATTTCACTCTTGAAATGAAAGCAGAACCAGAAACTTCCATAATGACAATTATCTATTTACTCAAACACACTAACCAACAACATTTTAATCTCTAAGTGAATGTCAAAGGAGTATCGAAGAGAAAGCAATGAATATATTGAGCAAATAGGTGCAAGTAACTAATTTAACTCAACCTAATCTATCGTTCATTACTAACCTCAAAATAGACTTATTCAACACAGTGGTCAAACACCACTTTTAATCATTAGCTGCGAAAATCAACTTTATTCAATCTTACCTGAGTAGCGAATGTAACACAGCTTTCTTTTACCACCTTCTACTAAAATATAAAATTCTGACTTTATATAGTCAAACTAATCTAAATATCAAGTTTTCTTCTTCAGAGGGATGGCTGTGAATTAAACGCGAATGCTAGCCCAAAGATTCCCCAAGAGGATTAGTTAGAGGTCGCGTATGGATTCGTCACATTGATAATATAGAAGCAGCGTGCACTGGAATTTATTTTGCTGAAAGGATGATAACATTTGGTGACGTTTGGTTGACGATGTCTTTTGATTTAGCAAAATAGTTCGAAGGCTTAACCCGTAAGTGACCATTTTTAATTAAATTAAAACGAATATTTTATAAAAAGTTTCTTTAACTAGCAATAATAACAAAAATAAATAAAAATTGAGCATTTCTTAAAAAATATCTAAAAGGGTTTTCATTTCTCCT
Organism: Trichonephila inaurata madagascariensis; assembly: GCA_019973955.1. NCBI lineage: Eukaryota > Metazoa > Arthropoda > Arachnida > Araneae > Nephilidae > Trichonephila > Trichonephila inaurata. Next base: position 56,399 of record BMAV01026978.1, read on the forward strand.
ATCTCTCTATTGGGTACTTTAAAATAAAAAAAAAATTGAATAAAGTTTACATATAAAAAAAAGATGTCGGAAAAGAATGTTTAGTCTTAAAACTGAAATAAACTCTCTTCACTAAAATTTGTCTTATCGTTAAAATTATTGCAATGCTCCCTCCTATTTAGAATTTTGTTTTGTATTGTTAAAGCTAACAATATGAAGTTGGAATTTTTTCATATTTAAATCAATCAACAAGCTGTGTTTCTTATTATTTTATATTATTTCTTAAGGAAACTAAAATAAAAAGATGGATAAAAAGTTAAAATCTTTGAAATCTAGTAAAAAAAAATTACAGATTGTTTTTTGCTCGAAATATTCCATTTTAAATTCTTATAAATTGCTGTACGCAGTATATACTAACTTAAGTAAGAAATTTTTATCCTTCTGATAAAACTCTTTCACACATTTTCTTCAAATTTTCCATACATCAATTTTTTCTTCTCTTTCCTCATAACTCCATTTCTCTCCTTAGTAACAAAATCGGACGCCTTCAAAAATAATTTAGAAGACTTTCATTCTAGTAGAAAAAAGAAAGTATGTGTTAATTTGAGCTCTTCTTCCTTCTAAGAGTTTCTGTTTCATGACGTTGACATTAATTGGAAGTTGATAGCTAAGAAAGTATTTGATGGTTATTGAGGACGAAGCTTCTTTAAGAAAATTCTATCGCTTTAAAGTGACCACCTGAATAAAAATGAGTATCCAGTTGGGCGGAATAACACTTGACCCCAGAATAAGTTTGGTGAGAAACAAAATGTATTTCTGAATGTGTATCACATTCGGCAGAGACAGACATTTCATCTTTTACGGTTTACTCAGACTACATAATTACATTATATTGCTCAAGAAGTAGTATGTTGTTTTTCCTAGCATCTGACATTTAGGTCGCATAGAAAGAATTGCCACAAATAGAGAGTCAAAATAGATTCAAAGAGACGAAAATATTAATTTTTTTTAAAAAAAACAAGTAATATAAAAAAATTTTAAAGTTAATTCCGACATTAATTTTAATTAATGATAATTAAATTATCGTATTTTTATCCAAAACAATACTGTATAGAAGATTTCAGCTCAAATGAGCGCTTTAAAATATGAGAAAAAAATCTTATCACAAGTTTTGACACAAGTCGCCAAAAATGATGCCAACGTATCTGTGTTTATAATTCTTTGAATAATTAGTTTTAATCTATTAATTTTTATTAATCATAATTAAATTACTGTACTGTCATCCAAAATAATCATGTATATAAAATTTCAGCTCAACTGAGTGCTTCAAAATGTGTTTTATCAACGATTGAAAATTTCACCAAGATAAATAAATAAATATATAGAGAGTGTGAGCTAATAGTAGGAATTGAAAAACGAAACATTGCATTACTTAAATATATTCCCCATATAAGTCTATGAACTTTTGCCATTTGACTGTGGTGAACCATCTACGGGCAAAATGAAATGCTGAAGTCAATACTCTTTTGGAGAATAGAACTCGGTACCTTCTAATTCCTAAGCACGTAACATACCACTGAACCAAAAGGATCACTTCAGTCCGGAGGCTGTTTTACTGGATTATATAGATACCTGCTACACACTACCCTACCAATGAGGCGGTGGATAGGTGAATAAACGATATATTTGTTATGTAGAGCGTGTGAATTGATACTGTTGCGTCAAGTGTGTTTGACGGCTTTTGATTGTTGCATCAAGTTTGCTGAGGGCTTTGTCTGCTGCGTCAAGTGGATCGGACGGCTTTTGATTGCTCTTGTGGTGGGTAGATGGCGCCACGACAGCTGAGAGAAGGTTTCGTTTTTTTTTAATTCAGCGTCAAGGACACCAATGTGGAAAATAGAACTCGGTACCTTCTGATTTGCAAGCACTTAACATACAACTGGACCAAAACGTTCACTTCAGTCCGGAGACTGTTACTGGCTTATATCGATACCACCACTACACTCTTATTTCGTTTTGGTGCTCATCAAATATTAAGTTCCTGCTCATTGTAATCTTGGCATGGCGTCTGCATGTTGTTGTACATGATGCTTACGATCCTTCTGTGCACACTTCTATAGTTGAGGTTTCTCTGTCCCTTGTAGAACTTTTCCAAACCCCAAATCGTGGTCTACATTGGCAATGCTTTGTTTACGCACCCAATACTGATGAATATATATCACTTCCAGAAACTTCCTTCCATGAAAACTATAGTATCCTTCGTTAGCTGTAATAATCACTATTGATCTCCTTGCTTTGAAGGCAACTGAGAGAATAGTTACTCCATTTACACGTTTGCCAATCTGTGTGTTCCGCGTAGTGCTACACCAGTGATATCTACTTTATGTGTTCTGCTATCATGTGTTCGTGATATGGGAGGGCTTGAAAGAAAAGTTTCTGATCTCTACTCACGTAACTTGCAGAGAACAGTGTAGTTAATGGTCATGATCACAAGCTTCAAAATTGACAACCATCATGTCGATTTGAGGTTTTCGTCGAATTTCAAACTGAAATTGAACAATAAACATGGTAGGCAGGTAAATGGAACTAAACCTGTTATCAAATGGAACTGAATCTGAAACTCCTATGGTGTTGTGAAGAAACTGAGATCAGGCTGCAAAAGCATTTAATCATAATTAAAAATTAGGCAGCTTTTCACCAATATCCCTTGAGTATATTTCGGGAGATAATTTCAGTTGGCTTTGCCTAAACTAACAAAAAGGAGCATATTGAACATGATATAAATTAAGTTAAATTGAGTGTCGCAACACCCCATGAAGGCCATGGCCTACTCCCATCTCAGTTCTCATGACTATGGGGCACTGAGGTGTATGAGCCGAAACCCCCAGTGTTTATTTCGCAAGCAAGCTTAGTACTCCTTTATCGACCCACTGAAGGGATGAAAGGCTGAGTTGACCATGCTCATCTCGGGATTTCAACCACGGACTTGTGGCAGTGAAGAACTATACGCTACCACTCAACCACTGGGCTTCATTCAACACGATTTAACAGATATTAAATTTTTGTCATTTCGCCCCGGAGCTAAATCAGTTGCAAGAAACAAGTTTTTAGGTCAAAAGGCCATATTGTTAAGCATAATTCTTCATACACAATGAGCAAAATAAGCTAATGAAGTAATACACATAATTAAATATTTGTAGACTTCTTTATATATTTTTATGATAAAGAGGATGCTGAGACATTGAATATTTTGAATTTGGAAATAATATTGTATTATATAATAGCATAAATACTACTAATATTAGTATACATTACTGGCCGTTAAAATTGCTACACCAGGAAGAAATGCAGATAACAAAATGATATTTATTGGACAAGTACGTTATACTAGAATTAACAAGTAATTAAACTTTCAAGAAATTCGGGCGCATAGATCCTGTGATATCAGTAACAAATCAAGCACTTCTGGCAGGAATAATAGTACTTATACGCCTGGGCAATGAATGGGCCTGGATGGCATGTACAGGTACAGAGGACAATGCAGCTTCAACAAGATACCACAATCTCATTAACAATAGTGCCGGGTGTATGGTGACGAGCCAGTCACTCGGTAACCATATACCAGACATTTTCTATTGGTGAAAGATCTGATGAACGTACAAGCCTAGGCAACAGTCGAACATTTTCCGTATCCAGGAAAGTCCGTATGGTACCGGCAACATGCGGTCGTGCATTATCCTGCTTAAACGTAGGGTTTCGCAGGACTCGAATAAAGGGTAGAGCCAAGGGTCGTAACACACGAGAAATGTAACGTGCTCTGTTTTAAGTGCCGTCAATGTGAACAAGAGGTGACCAAGACGTGTATCCAATATCACCCCATATCATCATGCCAGGTGATGCCCCAGTATGATGATGACGCATACACGCTGAAAATGTGTGTTCACCACGATGCCACCGAACACGGATGCGACCATTTTGATGCTGTAAACAAAACCTGGATTAATCTGAAAAAAATGACGTTTCGCCATTCGTGCAGAAGGTTCATTGTTGATCACACAATTGAAGGCGCTCCTGTCTGTGATGCAGCGTCAAGTGTAGCCACAGCTATGGTCTCCGAGCTGAGAGTCCATGCTGCAACAAATGTCATCGAACTGTTCGTGAAGACATTTCTTGTCTTGCAAATGATCCCAATTCTTGCCTTAGGGCTAATGATGTGGCTGCACGATCCATTAAGGCCATGCGGATAACATGCCTTTTCTTCTCGGCTGTTAATGATAAGGGACTGTTGAGATCCTGCACGGCGTTCCGTATTACCGTCCTGAACCCATCAATTCCATATTCTGCTGACAGTCAGTAGATCTCGACCGACGCGAGCAGCAATACTGTGATACGATAAACCGCACGCACGCATACACGCACGCACAGGCTATAATTTGATCTTTATCAAAGTCAGAAATGTGCTGGAATGCATTTCTGCTTCTTAAAGGAGGCACCACAACAACTTTTCACCAGGTAACAACGTTCAAATGCAACTTGTGTATGAGAAACCGGCTGAACAATTTCCTCATTTAAACTCACTGAAGGTGTCGCTACTCGCGCCTGCTTTGTCTGCGTGCGCTTAAAAGCTAATTATTTGCATATCACAGCACCTTCTTCCTTTTGTTTAAATTTCCCTTTCTGCAGCACTTCGCTTTCTTGGTGTAGCAATAACAGTTATAATGGTTAGTAGTGTAATATTGTCACAGTTCTAGCAAAAGTTACGAAGTCAAAAAATTGTGATATGAAAATAAATACTGTACCGTCATTTCCAATAATTACTTGACTTTTTCTAGTAAAACTGTTTTCTTTTAATTTCTATTACAAAGTGGCAGAGATGTCGACATTCCAAAAAGTCCTAATAACTCAAATGTTTAAGGCGTCTCAGGGATGTTAAATTTCTTTAGAGGGCTGAAAATATAAACAATTTTCAAACAGGTATAATTCTTTTAAATTTAAATTAAATAATTCAAATCTTTTACACATTATTTATAAAGGAATGGGGCTTCAGAAAAGTGTCAAATGTTTAAAATATAATCATAATTTAAAAAATTATAAGCATACGAAAATGAGAAACATTTCTATAAGAAATATTAATTAAGTTTTACATTGCGCATGCTATTTTCTAAAATAGTACCTTTAATTGTGAATAAATAGTAGCTATAAGTTGATTCATAAAATAAAATGTATTCTTATTACACTGTAGTATTTTTATATAAATAGAATAATAAATTATATTTTTTTTAAAAATAAAAAAATATATTTTCAAAATTCTTTTAAAAATTTCAATTTTTTTCAAATATTTTGCAATACACAAAAGGTATATTGTTCTTAAATGATGTAGGGTTTCAAGAGTATGATACATTTTATAATTCTATAAAGTTTTATAAATCAGAGGCTACAATTTTAGGAAATAGCGTGTGCAACGCAAAAAGTATTTAATCTTTATTACATAATTTTCATATGCTTATATATAATTTTTAAAATTATGATTATATATCAAACATTTTGTACTTTTTTGAAGCCACAATACCTTGTAAACAACGTATAAAAATTCGAATTATTTACTTTAAATTTAAAAGAATTATATCTGTTTGAAAACTTTTTATATTTTCACTTTTCAAGACAAAATTAACACCCCTGAGACCCCTTAAATTGGCCATATTTCTAAATAGTAGCTTAGGTTTGACTGATTTGTTAAAGTTTCCATTGTATTTTATAAAAGTAATTTGCATTATCCTAAAAAAATTTGGATATGACTTATATGTTAACTTGTGACGGGCTCACGCGTCTTTTCTTTAACATAACCTCTGGGATCTTTGGTGGCCATAATTAATGGCAACTCTTTTCCAACCAAAACCCAAGAAGCAAAATGCGAACAAGAAATGCAAATAAGATAGCTTTTAAATAACAGAAGTTTCAGTAAGCGAGGTGGCAATTTGGGGAATGTTATGTGTGAAAGAGACTAGAGGGAACTGACAGCCTATCGTGAAGTTACCTGGAAAAATCAACCATTAATACAAGGTGCACACCATTGTACGCGCGCCCAGACGTTTCCATATAAAGATAAGAATCTAAGTTTGGATTAAGGTAGGACTGATTATTTAATATTAGGACTTGTAATATTATTAGAAGTGAGAGTAGGTGGATTAAATAATTATTCAGAGAAAGTGGTCTAAGTTACGCGATTCGGTTTAACTATCATTGTGTGTGTTTTGTTCATTATAGATTCTCGTTTATTTAAATTTATCTAAATTGTTAGACATTTAAGAGTTCTATTCTTAATAAAGTCATATTAAGAATTATATATAAAATGTCTATTCCTTTTGGAAATCCTATACCTCTAGCTCACGCTGACAATCAAAGATACGGTCACCAAAGGGGGGCGGTATCACAAACTATGATATTAAACAAACTCAATATATGTGTAGAAACAATGGGCTTTTGAGAATTTCTAAGTGGATCTACATTTTAACACTTCATCTAAGGATTCAAAAACTCAATAAAAAACTGAGGGCACTGAAGAAATCCATTTTTTTTGTGCGAAAAGCAAAGCAATCAAATCTACGTTTAATATTTCATTTATATTGAAAATAACTCTTACAATGAATAAAGGAGGCATTTAATTAAAACTGAATTATACATATGAAACAGATTCAAAGCATTCGAAATATTAATTGAAATACACATTCCTCCACTTTTTTCATCGAAAATAAAAAGAAGTCTTAAGAATCTAATTATCAAAGAGGAAAACCTAATTTTTTGAAGTATTTCAATGAAGAAGCAAGTGTTTTTAAAATAATATTTCTAGTAAAATATTTATTCTCGTTTCTTAATTTCGAGAGATTAATGCAAATAAATGGATCCTTTTACGTGTTTTTTTTACCAAAAACAAATTCTTCTCCAGGATAGAATCTGAAATAGATTGCTTTTTTAATTAAGGAATAAGGATTTGTGCATATTTTATGATAATCAGAAATGGGTAAGTTGTAAAGCTTCAAAAATAATTTACAATGGGTTTAAAATTAAATGAAGTGCGTTAATGAATCCATCTCCCTTTTAAGAATAATTTTACTTATCTAATCTGTAAGAAAATGTAATATTTTAATTTCTCATTTGTTTAAAAATCATTGTTTTCTGTTTATAAAAATGATTTTTCGAAACAAGAAAATTTTGTTTTTTATTTATATGTGCTGTTCAATGAATATCAGTAACACATTTAAGACTTTTCCAATAATTCAGTATGGCAAAAAATCCCTTTTTTATTAAAAAAAAATTTTTTTTCAATATTTTTAGTTGTATGTAAATTCTTTGTTAAATAGTACCAACACAGATGGGCACATTCCTCGTTTGAACGTAAAAGTTACTAGAAATGCATTGCAATGGTAGAGACAAGCATAGTAAATTCTTTCGAATACGAATGACTATAATGAAAGACTAGACAAAAAAAAAGAAAAAGCACCGAGTTAAGTACAATTGATTGTAGATACTTCGAAAAAGATAACAAATGATAAAATCAAATTGGAAATAATGTATTTTCCCCAGTATTGGTACTATTTTCTCCATCACTTTTTCAAAATAAACATACTTCCCATGTTTGAACATATTTTACTTGTGAAATAAAAAAAAATTACATTTAGTTATATACAATTAAAAATAGGATATATTTATAGCTATAACAAAAGTTTAAAACTAAAAAATAAAATCATATTCTGTTTTTTAATTTGGGTTTTAGATGGCTAAAATGCATATATCCGAAATAAAAATAATCAAATTAAATATTTATTATAATTTTAAAAAAAATTTAAGAAAAGTTTTAAAAAGAAATATTATCACACGTGGTGATAAAAAAAGAAGATAGATCTAAATTTTTTCTATAAATGAATCGCTCAGGAAATATTTTAATTTTGAAATGCATTATAAAAACAGGACATGCATAGTGAAACTCAACATGTAAAGTTTTTTCCCTCTATAAACATTGTTTGCGGAAAATTGAGTTTCATAGGGAAATCTCTTTCCAGCATGGACAAAAATTAAAAATTTTAAAATTAGACGATTGACCAGGGTTGCCAAATTGGTACAATTGCTGAAATAATGACACCCAAGGAATTCTCCTGAAGGTGTATAGATTGACTATTCTGGAAATTTTCATGAGGAGGGTAAAAAAAGGAACTTTGAGACTAAAAGGTCAAATAGTCAGATTAGAATCGCTTTTGCATTGTTTTGCTAGATGGTGACTTTCTTGTCCGGTACCCGCTAGTGGGACTGTTCTGAAGCAGTTTCTGGAAAGCGCTTAAGACGCTTAAAAGGAGATTTTTCCTCAACTCGTAATTAAACTTTAAAATATTTATTTGTTGTATTATGCTTCGAATTGTCTTAGTGTAGTCATTTTGTTTGTTCTTAATAAATATGTTATTAATCAAATGGGGAGTCTCCAGCTGTTTTCATTACGCAAATTGGGAGCAAAGGAAACTTTTATGATCTAATTAGCTGTGCTCCCATTAAAAAATGCAACTCAAGTTAAAAAAAATGTTTTCAATGGCTCATATCTAAATTTATTTAGGTTCCAGTTGTTAAAACGGAAAAGCAATAGCAAAATAAAAGGGAACTGATATTATCCTTTTTTTTAAATTTGAAAAAAATTGTATTATTTTAACGGTATTATCATGCAAAGAAACAATTCTCTTTGATATGCATTATTGGTTATAATAATTTTGTGTGGTTGCTACGAAAACCATGTAATTTATTAATATGCCAATTTTTTTCGAATATAGAATAAAATATGAACATTCTTTTAATTTTCGTGTAACTTCTGTTAAAAAATCAAGTCTAGTAGTTTTCATTAAATTGTAATTAAGATTATAAACCATCTAATGTATTTTACATAATATTTTTTTTTTTTTGGTAACTGGTACGCTGAATGGATTTTTGAATCGATTGGGAGAAATAAATCAAAATATAGAATCTTTTTCAAACTTAATTTTGTCATTTTGGCACGTGTTTCTTAGAATGCTTAAGTCTAGGGCTCAGTTTCAGAGAGCATAAGCAACATTTTCTTTCCTAAAAGAATTTTAAAAGAAAGAAACATCTTTTCATAGATCTTTTTTCCGTAAAAGTGTCACTTGTCCACACGGAAACTGTCACGATTCTAAGATCTGGAGCTCGTTATATTGGAAAGTTCTTCGATAAAGATTATTTAAACGATCGATAAATAAAGAGTGATTCGATATTCTGAGAAAATGATGGATGGTTTTTCCAAGACCTCAGTCTCGGAGTTTTGAATAAAGAAAGTTTCTTCGCTTATTTGAGTAGTGGGTGTGATTCGAATTCTACCATTTGAAGGGAAAAAACTACATTGCTTAAATAAATTTCTGGATAATATATAAACGACTTTTATGTGCTTTGGTGGACATACATTCATTTAAAAATATACACTTACACTGATATAGCAATGCAAAATATCTGTCTATATTATGATGAATCATTGAATCACACACACACACACATCATCATATGTATTTTATTTTAAATATTGACAACGGATATATATTTGCATAATTATCTGTATATTGGCAGCAGGTTTTATTGCGTTTGTACTGAACTCTGTTTTGTGTGTGGAACAGAAGCTCCGTGTGTTAATCAAACTATAAATATATTAATAAATTGCTATTGTTTAACTGTTCAATGCTTGCCCCTTTGCTTAAGTCAGCGTTTCTCAAACTGGAGAGCCCTTAGGGGCGTGATAACTCTGCAAGGGGGGCGCGAGCATATTGAAAAGTAGAAAACAAAAGATTATTTAAAAAAATTATTAATTTACTGAAAATAAGCAAACAAAATATATTCTGACATTATAAAAATTAAAATACACATTTAAACTGATGTAATACACTTATAAATGTATCAGTACTCTGCACAATGAATTTTGTAATTAATTTAACTATACTAAGTTAAGAAGAAGTTTAAAAATTACCAGTAACCCCATTGGCGTTTCGTGTATAATATTATACGTATACAAAAAATAACACATCGTGATAATTTATATGGTTTATAATTAATCCTTTAACTACCGATGAAAAGGTAAGCTATTCGCTCCCCAATGCAATTTTCCACGTAAGCAATATATTAAGGGAAAGGGGTAGAAAAGGAAAATAAATGAGTAAATCCACTGAAGTAAGTAAATCCTTAGCAAACACTCTGTCAAGGTCCTTTTATTCCATTCCAAAGGTTTTGGAATAATTTTATGGAAAGCAATGCACAGAAAAGATCGTACGTTGGAAAGACGTAAATATACGTCCGTGGAAATTAACGCTTTGACTGAGCAAGACGTTTATATACGCCGGTGGCACCTTAGTGTCAAAGTATTTTTGAATTCAATACATTGTTATTGTTTAGGGGGTCGACGGAAATTATAATTGAATATTGGGTCGCAAGTATTGAAAGTTTGAGAAGCACTGACTTAAGTAAATCATCAGGAATTCTTTCATACATAGAAGCTCGAGTGGCAATGATTGGAAATAAAATAATTCAAAATACGGGGGGTCCGGGCTTAAAGTAAACGAAAGTAATGGCTTATTATTTCGGAACTACCTGTCAGAACATAATAAATTGTTCATCCAAGGATTGGAAAACTGATCGAGATAGATTTTTTATGTCTAGGCACGCGGGCGCATTATTCGGCGATGGCAAACGATAAACTTTTTACACTGACTTCATTAGTACAGATGTGGACACCACAGCAAAAAGTACAGTGCTTACTTTGGTAACGGAATTCAAATCAGTCACGCGTGTACAGCGACGTGTTCGAACAGAATAGAGTAATGGAATGTTGTTACTGGCTTGCCTAATAGACTTATCAGGACCCCTACAAAATGAGTCATGCACGTGATCAACTGTCTTCTATCACGAAAACTTAAGGATACTTGCCAGATTGAGATACCAAAGTTCCCGCCTCCTTTAAAGTTCTTTCTCATTGGTGAATAGATTTTGAAGTCGGAGGGTCGACATTCCATTCTGTTCGAACACGTCTGTGGCTGATTTAAATTCAGTTAACCGAAGTACGCATTGCATCGTTTACTGTGGCGTACATATCTTTACTAATGAATTCAGTGTAAAAAGTTTATTGTCTGCGATTGCCGAATAATGCGCTCACGTGCAGCCGATCGGACTAAGCACTCTGTATATTTATCTAATGAGTAATGTTAAAAAATAATGTATTATAGAAAGTTTGACAAAATGAATTTCATTGAAGAGATGGCCTTTGATTAAATTAATTATGCATGTAAGAATCCGTATGCATGGTTTGAAAATAAAGGAAGCAGAAAAAAGAAGAATGGCGCAAGACTTCTTATAACTTATTATAAGACTTAAAAACTTGATTTCCATGATTTCCATTTCGTTTTTTTTTAGTGTTAAGGCATTAATTAGTCTATTTCTAAGAAGTTTCTTACCTTGGATGTAGTTTTTATCACCAAACTGACTTTTTACAAAACAGCTTAAAACTCAAATTTTATTAAATTCTTTTATAAAAGTTTTCGATTTATGAGGACTGAAAAACGGGTCCCTAAATAAGTTAATTTTTGAATTTTAGTATTAAAATTCCAACTCAATATATTTTAACTATATTAACATTGAAAATGATTTATAACTAGTATTTATTTTTTTAAAAAAACTGAAATAGAAACCAAGTACTTTAAAAAAATTAATCGTTTCATACAGTTTGTGTGTGTGAATGCGGTTATTTAATGGTAATAGTTTTGAAAATTCAAGACTGACGTTGATTCTTTTGAGTTGTTGATTCGAATTTTGGTGTCATTAAAATCCTATCAACTTAATTATGCTTAAAGGTTTCTATTTCCAGAATTTTCTACGGAACCGGCTTTTTTATATGTTATTCAAAGAAAGTTCCAGAAAATGCGTAGATTTTCTAACCGGAATTTCTGGATATAATTATTTTATTATCATTACATTATTTGAATAATATTTTTGTCAAGAATTCATTAGTTCATATTACGAATCCCTAAAATTTAATTTTTTTTCTTGTAGACTTCTTTGAAACTTCTAATTCAATGGTAGCCTAGTAGCTGTGGTCATGAACTCGTGGCTGGCGCGTCATGACTTCGAGCAGTAGTGCCACTGAAAAATCACCATGTAGATGCGCTGATACACGTTAAATATTTTGATTTCCACTTAGTCATGATTCAATATACGGGGGCGTCGTCAGTATGCCTCGTGTTGCTTTATAGTGCGACTTTAATAATCACTCACTCATCCTTGAGATTTCTTTGAACACTAGTTCTAAGACGCTGGCATAAAATGACATTAATTAGGATTAGATTCGAAGTCAATAAGTTTGAAAATAATTCATCTTTTGTGAACTATTTTTCTTTTTAAGTCTATCGTGTTTCCTTTAAATGCATTTACGCCGATTTTGGTCTTAAAAATTGTCAAATGAGCATTTGCACAAATAAACAATATGGGAGAATCTGTTTCTATCCATTATTTCTTTTAAACCGTTTTCTATGTAAAGCTCATCTAGATAAAATTTAATAATAGCACACACACAAGATAGAATCTTAACTTAAATATGTATTCTGTTTTAGCTAGTTAATTGACTTAGACTACTTAAAAGTAAGAATCTTTGCCTGGTTTATTCCCATCTCTCACACAAGAGCAAACAGAGCGGTTAAAAATAAAAATCTTAAGTGCAGCTTTCGTCTCTGTCGGGCATGAAAACTCAATAGAGTTATCGCACCAACTATCGAAGGAATCTTGTTTGCTAATCTGGCTACAAATTTGCATTTGCTTGTATTGAAGAAGATTCAAACAGTTGAAACTCATTGTAAACAATTCGGCTTCTAGTCTATTTAACTATTGAAAATGCTCTTTCGGCGAATTATTCCTCTAGACGACTCAACTCAGTTTGAAGTAATTAAATTCTCTCAAAATGGCAACCATTTTCCAGAAATGGAATTGCTATTAAGTAAACGGTCGGAGTAGACGCGAATATTTAAGACATTGAATAGCTTCCGGGAAACTTGAAATTGTCTCTGGAATGCCACATAACCAGTCTTTCCCAACAGTTTCTATGTCTTTGTAAGTTTGTGCTGAAATTTGAGCCAGATTCTGTATTAAACGATGCCTTTAAGTTCGAAAGGAGTCCTGTAAAGTGATACCGTTCCACTCTGCAATTGCTTTGGAACTTGTATTACTTTTAGTAACAGTTCGACGAAGAATGTTTTTAAATATATATTTCGAGAAACTTCATTAATTTACATTATGGCATTTCTGTATGTATTATGCCTTATATTTCTACCTTTAATATTTCTGCGTTACTTCAGTGTGTAAAACTCCAGAATCTATAGACCAAGCGTGTTTTCTAGACTCTCATTATGGTATTTCTCTTTAAAAAAATGGAAAAAAATAATAATTATAAAATTTACAATAGTTTATTAATAACTAAAGTATAAATGTTGGTTTAAGAGTCCTTTATTTTTTTCTGTTTTTAAATATGAAACCAAAACGGTTTTTTTGCTGTGGAAGACAGATTTATTCACTATATGTATATGTTCACATGCCTTTTGATGTAAAATCTTTGTTTCTTGTTAATAATTAGTATCAAGCCTTAACATTTTATGAACAGTTAAAACTTTGTAAAAACACAGTTAAAAAAGGCTTTGATTTCATTTGAGATTTAGAACAGAAATATAACAAAATTATGGAGAAAAATAAAAGGAAGCACATTTAATTTAATTACACAAGTCTGAAAATAAATTTAACAGCGTGATGGTTTTACTCAGTTATACGTTTCAAAGTGCAATGGATTAAAAACAAAATTTCCATAACCCTAAATACATAGATATATATATGTTTTAAAAAATAAGCAAAATCAGCAAACACACACACAGATATACAGTAGTTAAAAATATCATTCTTTTACTACGACGAGCTAAATATATGTTATTTCTTATAAATAATCAAAAAAATTGTGAAACATGCATTCAACTTTATATTTATTCTCTCTTTTGGAAAAACAGTTTCTTCGATGCTTATTCAAACTCGCTCTCGTTTTCCCATTTTGGCTTCTTGTCTGAGCATCCAACTGTACTGAGTTAACATATTGACAGCCAAACTTTTTTGGTTATGTCTCTCGGTATAAGCAACATCTTGGAGAAATATTTCATCCTGCTTTTCTGTGTGAGCCAGTCAAGATTTCAGGGTGGCCGTGGTAACTTAGTGGTCATGGTCACGAACGCGAGGTCGTAGATTCGAGCCGTAAGGCCAGTGAAAAATCGCTGTTTCACCTGGCTGACGCAAGTGGAATCTTTCGTGGCTCAAAACCTTCATGTTTGCATAATGTGGAAGTTAGGAGAGTGGGGTGCCAGCTCAGGTGTCGTCCTCGTTATTTGACTGTCTCTCAGAATTATGAAGTCCTTCACCAACAGCTTCACGTTGCCTTTGAACGTGCCGTTAAAAATACTAATCCCGTCCCCCAAGATTTCTTAGGAAAATGTTTAATATAGAAATGAACATTTCATCCTCTTTCGCATCCTTGTGCTTTATGCGTAGTCAGAATGCATTGTACAATAATTTTGTAGTCAGGTCACGAGTAGAGTACTGTTTTGAATATTAGAAGTAAATTAACCCCTTAACTTCCAAGGAAAAGTTACGAAATTCACCCCTCCCCCTTCCATCGTTTTCTTCTCAGGTGCTCGTTGCTCAGCTGTTTATTGTGGGGATAGAACACACAGGCAGGTTTTTTCTCCTAAAAATTGTTTACTTTCACTTTAAAAAAGAAAAGAAAAGGATAAAATAATAAAATGAAAATAAAAGATTTAATCACTAGATTGTTAAATATAATAAAAAATAAAGTACAGCTTATCTGTTCTGTGATATACCCTGAAACATGGGTTGAACACATAAACCAGTATCACACATTCAGTGCATCCATACAAAAAATTAAAAAGCTCCTATTACACACAGTAAGCAAAAATGACAGCAAATGTAGAATAGAAAAGAGCACACTCAAACGAAAACACAAGAAAGAAATCCCGAGTTATGAATTTCATCGTTCCTGGAATATACCCTTTCACAAATTCCTTCCTCACCCCTTCTCCGAAAAAGAACATTCTTTAGACTGTCAATGTCATTTTATTGTATTATAAAGCCGTGGAACTAGTTTTATACAGAGCAGCACAATACAAAAAGTCCTCATTTGGGAGGACGAGTATACACGTCCAGGGCACTAAACGTACCAGTTCTGCAGGACGTGTATACTCGCCTAAGAGATGCATTTTGTAGTTAATGAAATACTGAATTTATTTAGCTTGCTAAAATATATGATTTAAGTTGACAGAAGGTTTGCTTATACTTAATACTGTCAATACTTATTTTTAGTATTCCAGAGAACACGTGGAAATGGGTTCAACCCAAACAGTAATGTTCCTTATCAATCACTTTTCTTTAATTTACCTTGTTTGGATATGTTCATCTGACTTTCCTGCTAAAGCCAGAGCTACTTTAACATTCCTTCATCACTATTATCTTAGTTATTGCCAAGTCCAACTATAATTAAGGAAACTAGCAAAATTTATTTTAACATTGCACTGTAAAGCTGGACGAGGGCCACTAGTGACACATCTTGGTATTTTGAATCACGGTTAAGTGACGAGGACAACACTGAGCTGGCATCCCCTCTCCTAATTTCCACACCACATGAACGTGAGGACGTTTGAGACTTAAAAGGTTTAACGTATAACGGCCACTACAGGGCTGGTCTTCAGTGGCAAGTGGCTCGAACTCATGACACGCCAGCCGCAAGCCTGTGACCTTACCACTAAAGGGACAAATCATCCTTTATATGGTGATTTTAAAAATTAATAGGACACGAAATTTTAAGTTATAAATTGAAAAAATTTCACTCTTAAAAAAACTTCAGAACACAAATTGAGTTTATCAATAACATCACACACAACAACAAAAACATTACCAGAGGGAATATTTTACCATTTTCAGTTGGTTTTAACACGTTAAAATCTGTGAGAAAAAGTAAGGAACAAATTTCCAGTGCAGGATTTTTAGTTTAAGAACTACGGTATAAAGTTCCAATAAGTATAATGAAACATTTGTGAAATTTAATTTTTTGTATTTACAGATAGAGACCTTCCAGAAAATCGGACCAACACTAGCAGCTTATGTGTTTGACTACCTTGTCTTTCTCCCTTTCACGTGGTTAGCCACTGACATGTGACACAGCCAGGTTACTGTGAAAATGAATACATGTCTTATTTTCGCACTTAACTATTTTGTTTTTCAGTCAATCGCTAACAGATGGTTTTGTAGCAATTAATTTAACGATAAACGTTTTTATTTTCATATACTTCATGAAGGTTGAATGTTATCTTCAGAAAAGCCTAGAGTCAAAATGGCTATATGTAATAAAATCATTACTAGAAAGATTTTAAAGGCCCAATATATGCGTAAGTGAGTTTTTGTCAAATAAACTTCCTTTCTAGAAAAATGTCTTAATGTGTAGTTTCCAGAAACGATATGAGATATCACTACGCTTTAATAACAAAAATGAGAGGGTTTTTTTTTTTGTAAAATAGCCGAAACTGTGATTTACAAAAATAAATAGTAGAACAAGAAAAGTTATATTCCAGAGGTTTCTATAAGTGCAGGATATTACAACTAAATAAAAAATACCATGGCAATTATTATATACAGTAGAACCTGTTCTTGGGCAGTTTTTTTTATACGATTTGTTTGGCACGATTTTATTTCTGTACGATTTTTATGTGAGTATTTTTTTTATTCGGTGTATGAATTTCAATGGTTTTGGCGCCACTGTAATGTTTTCCATCTATTTACCAGGGGTGTAACGAAGAATGTTAAAACCTCCCTTTCCCATGAAAGTCATGTTTCGCCTTTAATATTTTGTAAATTGGGTAAATACGTATTTAGCGTTAGTCAGATCTTGGGCTCCTAGAGTCCTGCGCCCCCCACGTGGCAGGACTCAATGGCTTTGGCTCCATTCTTATGTTTTCTAACCATTTACCAGTGGTGTAATGGATAATGTTAGGACCCCCCCCTGAAAGTCAGGTATTGCATTTAATGTTTTATAAATTGGCCTTGGGCCGATAAAGTCCTGCACCCCCCTCCGCGATGCGGGGGTGTACGTTACGCCACTGAAATGCAGACACTTCAAAATGCTCTGTTCATTTGTTAAAAACAGTCTCCTGACAATGCGCATTTAGTTGTTTTCTGTCAACGCTCCCGTAGCCCGCGCTTGATTGAAGAAGAAACTTTTGATAGATTTTGAAGGTACAGACAAGAAGAACCGGATTCCTTGAGAGCGGATAAAAATATACAGGGATCCAGCTTTCCAACAAAATGGAAAAACATTTTCTTAAAATAGATACCAATTAAGAAAGGAGAGTATAAAATTCCAAAAAGGGCTTCAATCATGTATATTTGGTTATAGTGACATTTACAAGCAACTGAGCACCCGACTTTCGTTACAAAAAACTTATCGCTTACTTTATGTTGCCAAAAAATAAATCAATTGAAATTATGCCTTTAAGTGTGACACAAAAGCGATTTTGAGCTAATTCATCACAGGGTTTTGAATTACGATGAGTAGCAATGAATTATGTATGTGCATTTTGTGAAAACTTACCCGTGTATACAATGAAAAACTATATGTTTTTCAAATATTTTCATGCGTAATATTTAATTATTTATTTTGTTATGTGGAAGTACTCTTGCATAAATTTGTAAATAATTGGTATATTTGATAAATGCGACTTCTTTTATGCGGTCCCTATCCACAGCATAAAAAAAAGTTTTTTGTAGTATTTCCACGAATTAGTTTGTTATATGTAAGAATTTATGAAATGTTTGAAAATTTTTTTTTTGTGCGATTTTTTTTATGCGGTCCTATTTACCGCACAAAAAAAGTTCAACTGTATAGTTAAAAAGTGTGTTTCTTGAATTTTTTTGCATGAAGAACAAATATTTTGAAAGTAAAGGATTTTTTTTTATTGCTCGTCATATTTTAAGATCTTCAATGAGAACAACAGTGTAACTGAATCAGTTAATTTAAGTAAGAATTAAATACAAAAAAAAAAAATCATAAAAAATAGCGAAATGTTTCAATTTTTAAAACTACAAGCGCGATGTGAGAACGGAAAAAATATTTTTATTTGGATTATTTGTCTTTTTACTAATCTATGCTATAGGTAACTTTTTCAGGGCATAAGAGAGAGAGCGATTGAAAAATAAAAGGAAAAAAAAACTCTGTTTACCTTACAGTACTTGTAGTTGTTAGTAATTATGCAGAATGGGGATGTACTTGGAGCTGTGATAAATCAAGAAATCTGCGATCAAAAAAGGTTAAAAAAATACTGATATAATGAAATTGTACATTAATAGTCAAAAGACAAACAATCAAGTAACTTTTATTGTATGATGAGAAAAAAAAGTAAACCTTTTTTTTTAAAAAAAAAATCTAACTTTCTTAAATTTATTTTAATTCTTGTTAAAACAAATTCCTGAGAATTTCACATGGATTATCAGTCTATTATCTGAAGAGACAAATCCTAACTCGTTCGTTCAATCATATCTTCAATCCGAATCCCCAAAAGAAGGAGGAATTTTCTCCCACACAATGAAAGATCCAATTATGAGCGAGAGACAATGACGCACAATGGAATGCTTTATCAACTCCTGAACTTGTTTGAGGAAGTTCAGTAGAAAGAAAATGGAGCCTTTACAGAGAATTTTCGCTAAGTATGGAATTGTTTTTAGAAAAGAAGGTATCTATAGACTTTCCAAATGGATTGCTAAAATAAAAGGAGAATCGTTTGATTCTTATTATTATACCATTGATACATTGCATTTTTATAAATGTATTCATTCCTATACACATCTAATATATATCATTTGTTTTCTTTTTAAACTTAATTATTGATTATTTATTTTCCATATTTACCAATATTCGCATTTTTATCATATTGTTGATAATTAGCCAAACTATTGTTCACGGATTAAACATTTTTCTACCGTGATAATGCTTTTTGTACAGATACTTATTCAACAAGTATTGTGGAAACTGAGCATGTCTGTAACGTTTGGTAAATTTTGCGATGTTCAGTTTAAAGAGTTTAACACGAAATGTAAAAGAATACATTTTTATTTTCTGAATAGACGATGTCTATAGAAATCACAAAGTATTAAACACTATTTATATAGGCTGGCTTCAGTTTTAATTTTGTTTTAGTTCTGATTCAGTTACGTCTTGGATATCTTTCTCAAATCATGCAGTGGTTTTGACTGGGCTTCTATATGTAAGTTTCTAAAACTCTCTATTACTTTGATACCTTTATTTACCTCGATACTCTGTATGCTTATTAAGTTTTGAACTCTTCGTTGATAAACATTAATACGTTTTATTGTATTATTTTAACAAGTATAATATGCAAAAACTATGACAGTATCACTAAGTTTGTCGTTGTTGTTACTTATGCCGTCTAATCGACAGTAACATCAGAGCAAGGCCCACGAAATTCATCGCCGCTAAGGGCTATATTTTTACGACTGCCTAAGCTTTGAGAACAATGCAGATGACAGTACAATTTGGCTCGGTTCCACCCCAATTTTGAGGAATAACACCTTGGGGGTGGCCAGAGGCATCCAGCTTCTCTTCTTCTTCCATCAACCTCACGAGAGGACTTGCGGCTCGACGGCTATTTAGAGTACCCCCATGCCATGAATTCACTATCCTTTTACAAACACCCATGCCTTATCCGGTATTCGAACCCAGGACCTACGGCACAGCAGTCAGCGTCACTAACCACTATACCGGATGAGCGACATCAAAGTGTAATCTCATTTAGTATGTGGTTCGCTTGACACAGGTTAAGTAATACAGATCGAATAAGGTATCTGTGTAACCCTCATTTGCAAAAATATCTAATTTACCCATGACTCAAAAATCAATTACTAAATGATTTAAATATTACCACTGCATTACTTATTAATAATTGAATTGGGGCCACAGCTACGTTAAATGAGTAGACACGATTCCAACCCGTGGCCGTAAATGTTCCGTTTGAATCGTGGGTAGTGATCTTTCTGATAATGCAATTTAATATCCATTGTGTAGCAGAGTTGATATATGTTAAAATTAAAGAGTCTGTTTCATTGGTGTGACGTGGAGAATAAATTGGGAACCACTCAGATGCCATTTTTGTTTCCTGAATATGATATAAAACTTCGAATTCCGCCGCTATTAGCCCTCGCATTTGCTTCTAAGTGAGGCATAAATAACAATTATTCGGTGCTAGTTTGATATCCCGGGTACGCGTCCAGATGTTATTTATTTGCGCCAAGATGGGCGATAACATTACAATATGGTTACCTCGATAAATTTATCGTCTAGCGATGTGGTTGCCATGGGGATAACGTGTATTAAAAATAACTTTTTATTGTCCCCTGATAACCGTATTAATTTCAGGCAATTTTAATTCGATTTCTTTAAAAATTTAGCCACTTTCAGTGCAATTGTTCTATTATTACAGTCTTCTGTTTTATTTTGTGCTATTTTGTGTGTGAATACGGATATTTCTAATTTCATGTGTGAGTACTAGGATATATTTTATAGAAAGAATGAGTGTTGTACCTTTAATTATTGTTATAAATCATAATTTTTCACTTTATTTTACTTTTTAAAAATGCTTTTTTGAACATTCTTTGTTCGATATAATTCGTAGAAAAAACTTGCATTTTTTCGAATATTGCAAGTTTTCAGTACTTTGTAATTGATATTCATTATTAATTTTAATATATGTTACGAAATTAGTTTATTAATAAAATAATATAAAAATATAATTATTAGTATATCTAATATTCATATAATATTCGTTATTTATAATAATTGTTTTTTTAATATTTATTTCTAATTATTACCTATTACGTTATTCATTTATAATTACAATTAAATTATATTATGAGAGATTTCTATATACTGAATAATACTATTATTAGTACATGTTACGTTTTATTATATTATGTAGATGTTCATTATTTATTGATCGATCTTGGTAATTCTAAAACTTTTCCTATATCCTTTATTTGAAATACATTTCAATGCATTTCAAAACAATTCTTTAAAATTATTGAGTATCATTAAATTACACTAGGCCGTCATCTCTTGGATTCCATTCCAGCGACAACAAGCTCTGCTTAGCGTGATTCCTTTATCGATCCAAGCGGCGCTTGGCGCCTTGCCCCGTGATATCAAACGAGTACCCAATTATTCTATCAGTGGCAAACCTCAGTAGTCGAGTGGTCAGGATCGCAACTTAGAGATTGATCATGTTGAAGTACAATTTCAAGTTTTGATTCTGTTAACTATTCTGTCATAGTGCTGTTGTTGCACGATAAGTGGAAATAATCAGCAAATTTTTCAAATGGTTATACTATGGAAGTTACTTGAATGTTTTATCAGACATCTCTTTTCACCTTTCGACCACGAATAATATATATATATATATATATATATATATATAAATAATAAGTCAATTCCTACTTAGATCGACAAAGTAAAGAAATTTTTAGCTACTTTTTTCACGCGCGCAACATTAAGTGGTAATTAACTTTTATTCATTACCATTATAAAGATTGCATTGTCATCTAAAATAATCGTGTATATAAAATTTCAGTTCAACTGAAGGCTTTAAATCGTGAGAAAAAAAATCTTTTAAAGTTTTGTCTCAAGTCACTAAAAATGAAACCAACATGGTTGTATCTATAATTCTTTAAATAATTAGTTTCAGTCAATTAATTTTAATTAATTATATTTAAATTATCGTATTTCTACCCAAAACAATAGTGTATAGAAAATTTCAGCTCAAATGAGTGCTTTAAAATGTGAGAAAAAACCTTTTCAAGTTTTAATACAAGTCACCAAAAGTGCTGCCAGTGTGGCTGCATTTGTAATTTTTTTGAATAATTAGTTTTAATCAACTAATTTTTATTAATTATAATTAAATTATTGTATTGTCATCCAAAATAATCACGTATATAAAATTTCAGATCAATGGGCTCAATTCATTACCTCACATGATAAAGATAATCACGTGTTCTCCGTTGAATTAAGGACGTATCACACGTACACGTTTCAAGCAATTTTTCGTTCAATTCGTGCAATTTTTACTCAGTTGCCATAGCAACCACTTTAGAACAATTTTTTGCTAGCGAGCTCAAAAAGTTGTTCCAAATAAAATTGCTTGAAATTCCAGCCAATGGGGTTCTTCGGCGCCCTACTTCATAAACAAGATGGTGGCTCCGGTTTCGTCTAACACTTCAGATATGCCGTATAATATTTTAATGGTGTATAATATTTTATAACGGCGTATAATAGTTTAAATAGAATGGTGCTCTATTTTTAGTTTACACCCATCAACAATTGCGCAAGCGAAATGAAAGAAATAATTTTGGATGTTCATTTTCCGAAGCAGAACAATCGGCGAATAATTTTTCAATGTGGAGATAGAGCGCGGCTGACGTCAGAGCGTGTCGTTTTGTTTACGGCAACCCTTCCCCCTCAGATTCGGCCAAAAATTGGACGAAAAATTGCATGAAAAACATACGTGTGATACGGCCTTTAAACTTGTACTTGTTTATTGAACATTTTCATTTCATTCTGTAATGTTAAATTTGGAAAAAATTCTTCAAAAGATTTTAAAAAATTTTTTTTATACAAAAGAAAACTATGTACTTTTAAGAAATTCTCAAAGGAAATTCTCCAAATTTCATAAATTCCTGGGCCTTGGGTAGAATGGGATGTTTTAAAGTTTTTTAAAGAGAAAAAAAATTTTTTCTTCAAAAAGATTTTAAGTTAAACAATTAAAAATTTAATATTTTAATGTTTGATACTTTTTATAATAAAATGTATTTTGTAGACGTATAGTTCTTAATACAACTTTCTGCAAAATCTAAACTTAATCTAATTTGACAACTTTTAAAAGGAGACACCTAACCTGATTAGTAGAAAAAACAGTTTCCGTGTGACTTATTACCGTTCATCAGCTTTTCAAATATTACTTTGCAGAATCACTTTGGGTTTTCCTTATTCATGACGTTCCATCATATTGGGCTCATTCCTTCTAAAAGTATTTTATATTAACGATTGAAAATTCCACCAAGTATTTTAAATGGTATACTTATATAAAGCTTACCCTATAATAGTAGATATTCATTTACATTTCTGTCGATCTTTGGTATTGGGTTAGAACTTTGATTATCGAGCTAAAGAAATAATTTTTACATTAAAGATTTAATCTATAATTTAAAAGTAAATATAAAGCAGTTAAGGTATCCGAATACGTTCGGAACCGTGATTTTGCAAGAGCGTATAAATGGATAATATTTATGATATTTAGTGTCACTTAGATTACAAAATGTATATAAAATTGTTTTAAGAATAGTATTATAATAAAAAATTATTTAATTACAATATTTTGACAAAAAATGAACATAGAAGGACCCATTTTCAAAATGTTCTCCTTTTGTGAAAAGTACTTCTATTATAATAATATTTTGCCTCTATATAGCTGAGACCTTTGTACAGAGGCTGAACTAGAATTTTTGAAATATATAACTTAGAAGTGGGTTTATCCCTGTTTTACGACAACAGAGGGGAGAAATTTTAAGAAAGAAACTCCGATAATTATTCTGGTTGTAACTCTGAAAATAATGTGAATTTTTCAAAACTCATAGTTGAGCCTCTGTACAGAGGTCTGAGCTATATACGAGCAAAATATTATAATAGAAGCATTTTTCGCAAAAGGAGAACATTTGGAAAAAAGGTTATTCTAAGTTAATTTTTTGCCAAAATATTGTATTAAAATAACTTTTTTGTGTCAAAATATCCTTAAAACAATTTTATACATCTATTCTAATCTAAAGGACACTAAATATCATGAAAATTATCATTTATGCACTTTTTTAAAATCCCGTTTCCGAAGGTAGTCGGATACCTTAACGCGGTAAGAGAGAGATTTCGCAACTAATAAACTCTAAAGAGCATTTATGATATTACTATCTTTAGTAACCATAGGAAAATCATGTTATTGGAATATACGCAAATCATATAATAAAAAATATAACTATATTAAAACTAATTTTATTCTTACCGATTTGCTTTTTATTAGTTTTTAACACTCATTTATTTTTATTTGAAAAATCTTTAAATGATGACTGAAAGTTACACAGAAAAAAACATATGAAAACGAATGACGAAAATTTTATTAATTTAACTAACGCATTAAGATCGTAAGAAAAGTAGAAAAGAATTGAAAAAAAAATAAGCATTATATAAAAAATCCCCTTTTTCGTAAAAATTCTCGAAGCGAAAATTAAACCTGAAATATTTATTACTTCATTTTACTTACTTATACTCAGAAAAAAAAGAAATTATTGTTAAAACTTAAAAAAAAATCTTTTATCAAAGTTTAAAAAGTAAATGTTGCTCTTTATTTAAAAAAGATATTTTGTTTCAATTGCATGAAAATAAAGAATATATATTTTTATCTTAATAAACATAAATGAAAAAAATTCGAATCCATTAACTTTATAAATTTGATTACTGTAATTAAGGAGCAAGGAGGAGCAATCACAGAGAGAACTTTTTAGAGAGTTACAATTTTGGCCCTTTTTCCGCAATATAATTTAATCCGTCACGTCTTTCCTTTATACCATAATTAGATTCAAGCTGCTTCTTTTTGCTCGAGGTAAGTGTAAAAACCTCTTAGAGAGCTGTTCGAGAGGAAAATATTTCTGCTTTCAAAATAATCCATCTAATTTACGGTTAATTAGACGTTTGATAGTATTTCCTTGTCTTTTTTTAAAGGCTTTGAATGTCTGTTTAGCTCTTGGATTTAAAAAAAAACTGTATTAATTTTTCTCTTTTAAATTAAATTATATTTCTCTAAATCAGATTTTTTTTAGTACATCAGTTTTGGGTTGCAATTGATCAAATTGATTTGTTTCATCATAACTATCATTTCTTAAAAGGTTTAAATTTTAGAATTACTCCAACAAATTCAAAATAAAGAGTATAGTTATTAATATTTCTTTCAGAGTTTTTTTCAAAGTATGTTTTCATGTAACTGTGTGTGTGTGTTTGTTTTTCTCGCTGCGTGTGTTAATAAGTTGATCGGCTTTCAAATGTCGGAAAGGTCTACGCAATTAAACTGCAAATTATTTTGGAATAAATCGTAGTTTATTCCAGAAGGCTGAAGAAAATTACATTATATATATTTTTAGAAGAAAAATACAACACACAGCAAGATGCAAATATTGGAATGCACACACTGGAAAAATACACAAATATGGAGCTAAATTTGTTATCACAATTTCCAATAAGGTTAACGAAACGCGCGGTCACTGTCAAATATTTGTCTTTAGTAGTCCTTCCCTGCATCATCCTTGTAAAGACTGAGAAAAATCTACAAGGATCTTCAAGAGTTCTCTTTTCAAATATTCATCTTAAGACGTTATGAATTTTTTTAGAAGCATGTATTCTTATCACCCTAGTTAAATAAGTTAGCGTGGGTAGTCTGGTGGTTAGAGCATCGGACTCCAGACCGGAAGGCCTGGGTTCGATGCCCGGTGCCACCAAATACCCTCTGAGTACACACGGAGTACGTGCTCGTTAAATCAGTGGGTCCGACAGTCTTGTGGGCTGAATCACGAGTACAGGGGACTGGAGAATATTTCGCTTCCCTTCAGTTCCATGCCTAAATTGGGGAGGTGGAGATAGGCGGTGCCGCCATCTATCATCTCTTTGGGGAATTTCTCCGAGAAAATTCTTACTGTCACCTGTATGGTGCTCAAGGTCAAGGCCCACGACAGGCGTACTTCAGCCCCTTGCCACGATAAATTTCGCGGGCCTTGATCTGACTACGTCAGACTGGCGGCATTAGCTACAACACAAATAAGTTAGCGATCAGATTGTCGCCAAGATCAGTTAGTCACTTAATATTAATGAAAAGTATTTTCTCTTGCTCTACAAGCTTTCCCTGCCAGTTTGATATTTAGTTTCTTTAAACTGTTCAGCGTTGGAGTCAAATGCGGTGCCAAATAGACTAGACGGATAATTAATTTTATTGAGTTGTTTAAAATTCTAAAAATTATTAGATAAATTTATGTTGTAAGAAACTACCAGTTTGTGTTTACCTTTAACGAGCATTTCATGCACTTTTATAAATTAGGAAATATTGATCTCATAATTATAGGGGTATGCACAAATTAGCTCGTTGATTACCAAAAATTGGCACCAAAGTATATTTTCATAAAAAATTAAATTTAAATGGCTTTTCATTAAAAATCCATCCCTTTAACAAAAACGATTATATCTTAAATAAACGAGGAATATCTAACATCAGCTGTATTTTTCAGGTGACTGTTTTAACTAAACAGCCATTTTTTCTGTTAACATAATCCATCGTTGATGGGATGATCCCGTAATTTTGGAAATATTTCTTATTCTTTAGATCAGTGCCTAAATTTTCAATCTGGCCCCCCCCCTTTTAATCACAATTTTTTCCCCCCCCTTATACATTAAAAATTACTGAATGCAATAATAATGCACTTTGACGCAAAAGCTTCAATACAAGATATTAATTATAAACCTACAAATTAATAACATAAGTATTAAATTTTTGTATGTTTCCCAAACCACAAAAAATTAATAAAGGAAAATTATTATTTTTTTTTTCCTTTCTCTAATTTTTAAATTGGAACATATTGAAAAATCGGTGGCTGCAGAAGACAAAATATAGATATCTGCTAAATATAAAAAAAATCAGAGGGTCAATTTCTAAGAAATTTTGAAAAAACTTTGCTCTAAGAACAACCCAGGGAAAGTCGCTAATACTTATTAAACTTGTTCTTAATTCAGTTTTAATAAGATAAGTATTAAATTTCTTTTTATTTACTCTTAATTAATATATATTTTAAGTAAATTACTTTTAAGTAATAGGTTATAATTATGTTTTTTTTCTTTCTCAAATTTTTTTAAATTAAACAGTTAGAAATAATATTTAATTAAGATTTATTTCCTTAAAAGATCCATTTCAAAAGAAAAAAATGTCATTATATATTATAAAAAATACCCCTAATCTATGTTGCTTTTTTATCTATCCATTACATTTACATTCTCACGAACTTTCCCGTGAGGTCTAGGCAAAACGGACGTCTGCAAAAAAATGAAAAAATGCGTACCTCGTACAATTTCCCTGTCAGTCTTGGCCGAATCATTGCTACCAATCTTTTTGAATGTACTTTCAAAATTCACGCGTTAATTGTAATTCACGGTATTTACGGCATGGTTAAAAAAAAATCATGTATATTTTTAAATCGCAGGGCATTCGACGAAAAAAAACATCAACAAGTACCGACAAGGCAAATTGATAGCAAGTTACGAATGGGTTGGAATCCACAAAATACTTCAGAAGGGCTCTCAACTGCCGAAAAAAGTCTTCATAGATTTCACATCCAGTGATAAAATTAAAGGGGAAATTTTGTAATAAATCACTTTTTTAATTTTGGTAAATGGATCTGAATTTTCTGCACGAAAAAAAAGCTTTCTTATACTATTACCTTTTTTTAACATCATACCTTTGTGAATCATTTTCTGCGATGGCTACTTTGAAGAAAAAATATAGATCTGAGCTAAATATCAAAAATAACTCTGAGTGTCAATTTCTAATTTTAGCCTTCCTTTGCTCTCAAAAATAAATGGAAGTCTGATAATTATTAAACTTTTTTATTATACTGGCTAAAGCCCACTCTTAACACGAGTTTATTTTTTTTTAAAAAAGATAATACATTATTCTTGATATAATAAACAATTGTGGAGAGTAAAACCAAGTGCATGACAATGTATACAAAATGTCAAATTATTTATTGAATTGAATACTCATATTATAAACGGTTTTGTTCCCAAAATTCCATTTTTAAAAAAATATTAAAAAAAATTTTTAAAAAAATGAATAACAATTTTTTTTTAAAATTTTTTAAACAGAAAACTTCAAAAAGTTTTTCCGGATCATTGCACTCGATACTAAGGTTAATTTTGCGAGTATACCCCAATTCTTTTTTTTAATTATTTCAATTCAAAATAAAATCCCAAATTTATGAATAATTTAACTAAAGGGAAAAAATACTTACCTATTTTAAATTTTTTTTTTTTGTCTTTTATTTTAGAAAATATCAATAAAACTGAACTAAATTGTTCCCAAATTTGTGACCTTAATAAAGGACCAAAAAACCGGGAAAATTTTTCTAACATTACAGGAAAGTTTTTTGCAAAAAAAAACTGTCCCTTTTGTTCACGTTATTGAATTTTAATGTCCTTTGTGATGCAAATATCCTTTGAACTTTTTTTTTGCTTTGTGTCTTTTGGAGGGGGGGAAGTGCATTTGCGGTACACTTATGGCTTATATTTTCTTGTAAAGTTCTTAATGTAGCTATTGAAAATTTTCCTTTCATTTCTTTTATTGCTTTTTTAAAATTTCGCTAACATGATTAATACTTTTTTCCAAAAGTTTCCCTTGTTTGATCACCAATTTCCTTTCAGAGAAAACCGAAACCCAATTCTTTTTTTTTATTCTGCTCATTTACATTTATAAACCTTAGTTTGTCTTTAAAACCCTAAGTTTTAATAGAGAAAATGCAGCATTTCAAGAAAATATTTTTGAAAAATATGGGCGTGCCGGGAACTCGGCTAAACGGAATTAAAATTCTAAAAAAACTTTTTCCACCCCCAAAAAAGGAGTATTTTATCAATTCAAGCCCCCTTTAAAAGACTTCATTTTAAAGGGGTTCTTTTTGTCAAGGTCATTGGTAACAAATAAGCAGTTTTCAAATTAACGTTTTTTTGTATTATATGTTTCAATACTCTAAAAAAAAATTTTGGGAATTAATCCTTAAAAAGTGCTCAATATGCTTATCCATGTATCTAAAACTTTTTCCCCACTGTAAAAAAAATAACAAATTATAAAATTTACAATTTAAAAAAGAGGTAAAAACCATACAAGTAAGTTCGAAAGCCAGAAAAAAGTAATTTTTTTAAAGTTAAAAGAAACGTAATAAAAAACCCCATCGTAGGATTACAGAAACAAACAAATATTTTTTTTTTTATTTGTTATAGGAAAAAGATACTAATAGCGTTCAAAGAAAAAAATCTTTTATTTTTGATAACCTTTTTCACCAGATATATAATAAAAAATACAGATTTACATTGATAAATCATATCAATGTAAATCTGTATTTTATTTTATCAAAAAAAAATTTTCTTTTTTCCAGTAAATTTAATTTTTTAAAACCCTTTTATTTTTGATATGTTCCCCCCTTGAAGGATTATCGCGCCCCCCAGGGGGCCAAGGAAACACTGCTCTGATGGTAGGTCCCAAGCTTAAAACATTTTTATTTTGCATAAAGCACGAGAGAAAAATAAAGCAACTTATTAACAAAATTACTGCAATCAAGCATGCACGTAAACATTTCATTAAATGGCGAAAATGGTCAATGTGGACTAATACATACATATAATTATATGATTATACTGCTAGCCACACAAAATGCAACACCCTTATGGAATCATGCAAACCATGTGCATGTTACCTCATGAGTTGACGACGATGCAAATAATTAGCATTATAGTGTAGACGCACATCGCAGGTGACCGCAGCACCTCCCGCTAGCAATATTTAAGATGAGAACAGATTGACAATTTGAAATATAGCAATTTGTTTTTCGTGCATTTTTTTGCGTAAGCTGTTTACCTATGCCTCGTGGAAGACTTTGAGAGTCTTTTAAACAAGTTTCTTAATTCCACCGAGGAAGAATAGTAGCGCATAGGGATTGCAGATTATCCTTCAGAGAAATCAGTCAATGTTTTGGCTAAAACCAAGCAAAATTGATGCAGATTTGTCATCGATGGATGCAGAAGAAAACGACGGACCGATGGTGCCAATCACACCCACCTCGTTGCACCACTGCTTTTGATGACTGGCGCAATGTGCGCGTGACACTAATGAATCGCATAGCCACATCACGAACCATAGTACAGCAGATTAAGTCTGTTACGCATAATTCGGTGTCCTCTCGTACCATTGGGCCCCGATTACAGCAGAGTGGAATGACCGCAAGGCGTTCATTGCTTCATTTATCCTTGACTGGTAACCACAGGCGTTTGAGCCGTCAATAGTGCAAGGAAACTCTGACATAAATAACGTAGTGGAACGTTAATCTATTTATTGATGAATCCTGCTTCTGCCTACAACGTAACAATGGTCGGATTCGAGTTTGGAGACACCGTGGTGAGAGATTACTGAACTGTTGCGTTATGCATCTTCACACTGGTCCTACACCGAGTATCATGGTTTGGGGTGGTACTGAATATCACAGCCGTACCCCTCTAGTACGCATTGCCTGTACACTAAACAGCTAGCCTTACATCTTTGAGGTGTTGGAGTCCGTGGACCTCCCACACATTCAGTGGTTGCCATCAGTAACATTCCAAAAAAAGATGATGCGCGATCACACGGGGCACACAATGTTAAAGAGTTCTTCTTTACTCATCATATTGAATTGTATCCTTGGCTTACTTGTTCTCCCGATCTGTCGCCAATCGAATTTGTGTGGTCCATGCTTGCACAACAACCAGCAAGGGAGACACCCCCTGCTGCTACTTCATATCAACTTTGGAAATACGTGGAAGCTGCATGGAATGATGTACCCCAAGGATACACCCAAAGCCTCTTTGATTGTATGCCGAGGCGTGCGGCAGCGTTTATAGGCAAGAATGGTGGCTACAGTAACTACTGATTTTGTCATCATCCACACGTCACAAGAGACTGATCGTTTGATCTTTGTACAACATGTTATGTGCCGAATGAATTTCGCTGTGATATCGCTAATCCTTCTTGTAGTTGCTCTTTGTGTGACCAGCAGTGTATAAGTAATTGGTATGATTAAAGATCAAAATAATTAAACTGCTGAAAATACATCCAATACTGTAATAGTAATCTGTATAGTTATCCTAAAAGTCTAAAAACGCCTTACACTTCTGATGTCAATCACTGTTACTACCATCGCAAAGATATTTGAGCACAAATTAGCCCCAACTTTTCTTTCTGCCTTTAAAAGGAGGGAAGGTTTCTTTGCGGCGTTTTCAGGCAATCTAATTCTTCGATCACAACTAAAAATTAAATTTAGGGATGTAGACCGAGTTGTGCTCTGAATACTAAGTAAAGTCCTGATATCAAAGGAGAAGTGAGTATTAGTTGTGATGCTTTGACTATTATTTCTCCGAGAATTGAATTGCCGACACGTTTGAGTTTTTCGGTTGAAAGTTGATTCTTAGAATAAAAATGAGAAATATATAACGTATAAAATAGAAAGAAATCAAAAAGTGAAAATATACGAAATTGGTCACTGCGAGAGTGAATTCTGCAAAAAGTTACGTCAAAATTATTTTGAGAGGTGCACTTTTAATTTTTCACATCATGAAATATTTCATTCTACACTGGTGTGCAAAACTTAAGCAACAATGTAAAAATTTAGCAGATAGCCATGAAATTGCAGAAAAGGAAGTCTGGAGATCAGTAGAGGGAACACGTAAGTCAGTAGAAACGTCATGCGTATGCAAATATCAGGAACAAAACGTCAGAAGCGATGTGAGCGTACGCAAAACGCGTGATGTCGGCGCGCGCTGCTCAACAGTAGAATGAAATGAAGGACGGAACGCAATTCACCTATTTTCTGCAAGTGCCAGTGGTCAGTTCATGAAATATGGCTAGAAGAAATTATCTGGGTGACTTCACCCTGGAAGAATGATCGGAAAGCTGGAGGAGGGGGTACTGTCACCAGTGTAGCTGCAGAGTTCGGAATCAACAAAGTCCCTTTCGCGCGCGAAAGCGTCCCAAAACCCCAGGTACAGCTGTTAGAAAGGTTGGTGTGCCGCCGGGACGACAACTGCAGGGGGTGATCGATTATCATCTGCAGGCGAAAAAGTTCGACAGCGTCAGCAAGCGCCATTGCTCGAAACCTGTACAGCAACTGGTGACAAGTGTAGCGGTTTACTGTGGCCAGACGCCTTCACAAAGGGGCCTGTTCACCCGCCGTCCTGAACGCTGCCTGCCGTTGAAGATGACCACCGAAAGCCACCGTTTCAGTGGGACGAAGAGCACAAAAACTGGACAACTGATCAATGGAGTCGGCTCTTTACGGATGAGAGTCGGTTCAGTATCAGAAGCGATTCTCAACGCGTTTTGATTTGGAAGATCGGGACCCCGGGTTTTTCCCAGCAACATCAAGGAAAGACATCGTTACGGTGGTCCTGGGGGTTCTTGTCTGGGTTTGGGATTAGCTGAACGGTGGAACTGAGCTTCCCATTTTCAACAAAAGGGTCTGTAACCGGGGGGTCCTATTGGAGGGGGACTTTTCCCCCCACATCTTTTTTATGCCCATTCTCAACTTAATTTTATGGATGACAATGACGCCAATCGCACTCTTTTGTTAAGGAGCTGCTGGAAAATGAAGATTACTGAATGGATTCCAGCGTGCTCCCAGATTTAAATCCCATCGAACGTTGGGGTGCTTTGAGGAGACTATTGCCACACGCCCAAACATCCGGTACCCAACAACTCAAACAGATGTTGATTGGGAATGGGCATCCACCCCAAGAAATTGTTTCCCCGCTGGTTCTGAGTATGCGGAGATTTAAAGCAACCGTAGTAAGGGGAGGGATATACCATATTAAAAAATCTGCTTATTGTTTTTTTCCTGTTGATAACAATCGAGTCACGATACTATGCGTTCAATAAAACTTGTTTTTTTTTTGATTCCCTACCGTATGCATTGTATTCCTTTTTTTAGCACCGATTTTTCATCCTTTTGGCCCAATACTCTCCTCATTTCAGAATTTCTGTCTCCAAAATTTTTTTGTGAAGTTTTGGCAATAAATCCCCCTGTTGCTTAAATTTAAAGGGGTATTTTAATTATATTTTTCCAACAAAATGTTTCAATTTTTTCTTGAACCCTTTATTTCCGTATTATGATCTATACTGCAGTTTCCCTTGTTTGTTTAAACTTCATTACCTTTCAGAGAGATCTGAATATTAATTCTTTTTTGTATTCTGCTCATTTACATTTATAAACCATAATCAGTTGTACAACATCACAATTAAAACCACTAAGTTATTCACTTAGAGAGGAAAATGCAGCATGTTCAAGAAAATATTTTTGAAAAATAGTGGTCGTGCCGGGAACTCGGTCTAAACAGGTACCTTAAGATTTTCTAAGAAAACGTTTGCCTCCCAAAAGAGAATATATTTATCAATTCATTTTAGCTCCCATTAAAGACTGTCATATTAGAGGATTCTCTGTCAAGGTCATTTGGTAACAAATAAAGCAGTTTCCCAGAATTAACGATTTTTGTATTATATGTTTCAGTATACTCATAAAAAATAAATCTTGGCCAATTAATCCTTCAAAGTGCTCAATATGCTTATCCATGTATCATAAAACTCTTTCTGTGAAAAAAAAGCGCAACAATTATATATTTTGGCTTCCCTAAAAAAGGATGCAGATAACCATATACAAGTAAGTTCGAAAGCCAGCAAAGAAAGTAATATTTTTAGTTAAAAGAAACGTAATAAAAAAATCTCTCATCATAAGATTACATAAAGCAAACAAAATATTTTTTTATTTAGTTATAGAAAGACTTGGCTAATGAGCGTTCAAAGTAGAATCTTTTATTTTTGATAGCCTTTTTCACCAGATGATATATAAATCATATCCAATGTAAATCTGTATTTTTTTATTATATCAGAAAATATTTTGTCTTTTTCAAGGCATTTCCGGCCGATAATTTTTTAACCTTTTATTTTCGATATGTTCGCGCCCCCCTTGAAGGATTATCGCGCCCTCCCAGGGGGGCGCGCCCCACAGTTTGAGAAACACTGGGGTAGACCTCTGCTTACCTAATATTGAATCTTTGCAGATTTACCAATTTAATGACAGGTGGTATCTACTTACTTTAAACTATTTAAATTTCTAACTGAAGTGAAGTACAGTGTTGCCAGATCGTGTGATTTTTCGCGAATTTTGCTACTTTTTAAAGCTCTCCGCTACTTTTTTAATCCTATTGCTACATCGTGAATTTTATGCTACTTCACTTGAAGATCCCGCTACTTTTTGCTACTTTCAACCATATATAAAAAGTAACAAGCAGTTTCGGAAAAATCGCAAAAGGAAAAAATGAGCTTTTGGTTCCCCGAAAACATAGAGTTACAGTCAGTTTCACCAGTACGAAAAGACACAAAACTCTGTAATCCCCCCCTACCGCCACAGCCATAATTCGGAGCCTATGTAAGAGGGATCCTCTCCACTTCCTCCTGTCCTGCAAATGGTAAGAAAAAGAAAAGAGGACTTTCTATCCTGATAGAAACATATAATATTCTTAAAAAAATAGGCTGAAAATTTCTACATAAATATTAAACTGGAAAGTAATTGTGAAAGGATAAATTCTTATAGAACTTATTAAATTGTATAATTATATCATCAACGGTACTGCATTGAATTAATGAATAAAATCTATTTTTGTAGTATTGACTTACGTTGCAGCAGACTTAAAAAATTGCATACAATGACAAAAGTAAGCGCGTCATCTAGATGGATATGTAATGATAAAAATATAATTAAATCCTTTTGAAAGGTTTTGATGTAGATTCGGTGGCGTAACGTACACCCTCGCATTGCGGGGGGCCTAAGGTATTAGGGGCCCAAAGCCTGACCCACACGTACATATTGTGTGGGGCTTGGGGTCCAAAAGCTGACTTTGCAAGGGCCTAATAATCTCCACACGTTACGCCACTTTCCAAGTAGTTCCTTTCTTTCCAATCAGCTTCTTGTCTTAACGTACTCCCTTTACTTAGAAGTATGCAGTGGGAGAATGAAATATTGTTAAATTACAGCTGCCAATTTTTAGCAGGGTGGATTAATTTACTCTTTCAAAGTGATCATGGTGATCACTGCAAATTACTGAAAGCGTTAAAAGATGGCATTGCTTTTTTAAGAAGAAGAATATACCGTAAATGTATGAATCTCGAAGATGACATGAGTTTAAAAAGTATTTATTTGCCTATTGAAGTATTTGATGGATATCTTTTTTAATAAACTGACAAGCAAAAGTAAAATAATTTCTACAGAATCTACTATTTTTTTTAATTCAAATCTTTCTTCTTTCTTTTTTTTTATCTGCCTTTAGAATTAGCAGAGCAATTTAAATTCTATGTTCGGGAGAATCAATGGAGACAAATTTTCAACATACAGTTGAAGGATGTTTTTCTATCTGAATCTGAACTTTTAAATAATGGAGAATTATTTTGGTGACACATTTTTAATATAAAAGATGTAGTTGGAAATCCATTTTTAATATATTTAGCTATATTTGCTTTAAAGTTTTACAGCCTACCCATAAGTAATGCCACTGTAGAAAGGACATTTTCCAGAGCGACGTTAAAAGATAAATTAAGAAGGAGATCAGTGTACTTGAACTGTTTGAGTCAATCACTCAGAATCCAAAATGACTTTGGAAGAATGAGGGACTTGCTGGGTGATTTCCTTCCATCGCCACAAGTAGCTACATATAATTCAGAAATTTACTAAAAAGACACAGCGATCTGCGATACTTGCTTGGGAAGAATTTGAATATATTTTAAAAGAATTAAATAATTAAAGCATTTTACCGTATTTTTTAAAACAGTTTTACAAAATCAAAAAAATTATATTTATGAATTACAAGTGAAAATCGATTCGCTACTTTTTTCCCCTCTTTCGTGTTACTTTGCTGCATAAGTTTCTGACAACTCTGGTAAAGTATGGTGTTTAAAACTAAGGATAAAACACACGTTAATTGAATTAAAATTTAATTAATATATATAATAAATGAGCAACAAACAAATACTTTTAAAAATAGGAATAAATCTGATGCTTCAATAACAATTTTTCAACATTTGGAACAAAAGCCCTCGTGTAGCTGAACAGTGTGACGCTAATATTCACTCACTCACTCACTCACTATTCATTGTTCATGTATACGCCGAGATTCGAATAATTACGTATTCCTCGAATTCTGAATTACATCGTTCATAAAAGTGTCGCATAATAATACACCTGACATATTCTATGTTGTACATGTAAATAAAATTCAAGTTTTAAGTCGCATACGATATTGATTTTAGTAACAATAATAATTTGATGTTGTGTCATTCGATAACAATGACAGGGTAAACTCTATATATTAATATAATTGTAGGTTAAAAACGATTTTGGTCTCAAAGAAAATTATAAGCTTCTTTCTAATTCATTTCAAAATATATTGTTTAATTTTTACACATGTGTGTGTGTGTGTGTTTGACCAAATAACAGCTTCATTTAATGTAGTAACCAAGAAAATAGGCTACATTATGTAGGTATCCTGTGTTTTAAGAAAATGTAGATGGTAGAAACAAATTATACTTAAATTTGAAGATTTCTGAATTACTTACATATAAAACACTTCATCAAGAACATAATGTTTCCTATACGAGTTAACAAAAGAAAACGTCATTTTTTCTGTGAAAATGGTCAACAATTTTTAACAACATTTCCATTTTTATTTTAAAATAATGTTATTATTTCTGTTGATATTCATGAAAATACGACAAAACTGTATTACTAAAATTCCATTTTTAAAACGACACAACTGAAGACAAAAGTATCTTTTGTCTCCCTCTTAGTCCCCTCCACAATGGAGGAAAAGCCATCTGTGGTTTTACGACTTCTTGACCCCCATTTGCCCTTCTTCACTGTTCAGGGCAAGAGGTATCGTACATTATGCAAAAGAAAAAACCTGGCCATTCTAGCTGTTAATGTGTTTCCTTTAGCTGTTTGAAAGTAATTTCTACTCCTCCCAAAAGAATTTTTTTCTAAACTCCCAAAAGATCAGCTCGTTTTATTTCTTCATATTTTTAAAAATCAATTATTTGTATTGATTTATATATAAGAGTTACTACGTTAATTAAATATCTTCAATGGACGCACAATTCAAAATTATTAGTAACATAAAAAATACATAAACTAATACAAAAAGGCTGAAATCACTTATAACAAAGTGTTATTTTATACATCAGTATATAATTTCATTAATTCAAGTGATTAATGTACTTTTTTATTGAACGTATATAATGTATATGTATATATATACTACATTATTTTATTTAAAATACCAATTTTACAATTGAAACTTTATGAATAATTAATTTAAATCCTTTTTCTTAGACATGATCCATAAAAAGATAATTACATACTTATCAAAAAAATTTAACCTTTATCACAGAACAGCTAACCATGAATTGCAGTACCAATAGTGTCAAAGTAATGTATAACAATTAGACTTATTCTATGCTGCATATGTAAAGTAAAATTCAAGTTTTGATTCATACAGTTATTGATTTTAGTAACAACATTATATTGCAGTCAGAGATTAGCTCCTGTATGATATTAGTACAAGTTAAAACGATTTTTGTCTCATACCCACAAGCTATTTTAACCTTCTTCAGTTTGGAAAAAACACTGGCATTAAAAATTAAGAGATTTACAGACTTTGGTAGTTTCTGTTTCATGCCTTTACAAATTTTTATGTGTTTTCTCAGATTTTCATTTGGAAGATATGAAAGGGTTTTCTATTCAATAAAATTTTTTCTAATTCAAGATAATTTTGAAATTTTTTGAAGATATTTATTTATATATATCTGTTCAATAAAAAGTTTTATAAATTTGAACCTGAGAACTCTAGCTAGTTTTAAAACATTTAAGTTAATATTTTAAAAATGTTCATATTTCTTCCAGGTTTCCAATTTAACAATAGTCATGCTTTTTTCTCAGTTATCTATAAGAACAATTATTAAAATTCAACGAAACAGGTTTACAATTCCATACCAACAGGAAGGGTATTAAAAAGGAAACTTAATTTGGGAATTAATTCGATGAATACTATATAATATAGTCGGCCCTCCATTTTGCGAACCTCTATCTTGCAAAATTTCTCTATTTCATAACTTTTTTCCTGGAACTAAAAATTTTATGATTTTCTTCGTCAAATAACCTCCACACACAAATAGCTAAGTGCATTTTCCATTTAATGAACTTTCTCTCTCTTGGGATTCGATTATTTTACTCTCTTTTTGAAAATTTCTGGACCTACATGTGATGTAATGAGCAAGTAAAATCATCTGAAACGATTAGACTTGAATTGTGTGAAAAAAATACTCCTGATGTGGTATTTCATTGCACTGCAAAGATGCGAAATAAAGAGAGAAACTTTTTTTAAAACGAAAAACTCAAAACAAAATTAATAGACTTAACAGTAGTTAAATTGAAGGACACACATTTTAAAATTACATGGTCATAAAATATGCATGTTTAAAATTACTTGTAGGCTTAAAATTCGTTATAATACAAAAGTACTTTTAAGTTGGAAATACTAAGTATTTCTTGACAAAGTTGTTTTTTCCCCTGCTTTCCAATCCGAATTCATTTTGATATGTAAGATATTTAAAATAAATAGAGATATTAACTTACAAAAAAGGCGTGAGAACAGTTAATTTTATAATAATGTATAGTTATGTGAATTTAAAAATTTTAAAATTGGTTTTTTTAAACTATATTTAAAGATAAATCATTTCACAAAATTTTCCAAATAACGAACTTTTTTTCAGGTTTAGCGACAATTGTAATTTAGTGAAATTTTTTGTCATATTTTCATGCGTATAGGAAATAATAACATTAATTTTTAAAACAAGAAATAGATGTGTTTGAAAACAGAATTATACAAACTATTTGTGAAAAAATTGCTTAGGTTATTTTCTTAGAAAAGTAACATTTTCTTGTGAAAGACTCAAATTTGAAAATGATTATTTCCTGATGGTATTTGTACATAACAATTTCAAAATACAATTTGTATCTAAGATATGAGCAGAAGAATTTATTACATACCTATCAAACAAAAACAAAAAATTGATTAAATACGCTAAGACAAATAAAAAAGATATCTGTACAAAAAATAAACTGGAGGTC
This sequence comes from Trichonephila inaurata madagascariensis, assembly GCA_019973955.1. NCBI lineage: Eukaryota > Metazoa > Arthropoda > Arachnida > Araneae > Nephilidae > Trichonephila > Trichonephila inaurata. Next base: position 95,603 of record BMAV01026978.1, read on the forward strand.
TAACAAATCAGCTATCAAAATTATAAACAAATTCATCTTTTATTAGCAGCCCTATAGACGTGTTTATGATACCAAAAGAAAATGTAAAGAAATGATTGTTCATTCACTTGGCGGATAGCTCCCAAAACTCATTTGCACGGATTTAAAAAAAAAAAAGACTGCGCACCCATTTCGCTGCAACTAAAAGACGAAGCTCTTACAAAACTTTCTTCTTTCCCTTTTCCGCAGTATTCAATAAAACTGCACCCCGTTGTCCCTCACCATTTGATTATGGTTTTGAATAGTTTGTTTATTTTACTGCAACTGCGCATGCGTTCTGAAACCGACTATATCTGTCAATCGCTTTCACAACACACCACGTTCTATACTAACGATAGGTTATCTTTTTACAAACGGTATCGCTTTGACGTCCACGACCGAGGTTGCTAAACAACGCCATCTGTTGGATAAGGTAGTTTTTGAAAATATGGAAGTTGGCCTTAAATGGTAAAGAAATAGAATATCTACAGCAAGGTTTTCTCAAGTGAGTTATTTCAAAGGGATCTACCTGGAGAAAGCTCATCACTAATAATAGGTTGCTCTTCAGAATTATTTTCTGTTTCCCAGAAAGAGCGTAAAGTTTTATCTATAGTGCTCCAACCTTTAGAAAGAAAACAATGTTTAAAATTACACGGTTCATCGATGCATGATCCTGTGACAACAAATCCAAATTTAGAATCTAGTAATCTAAAATTGCTATTTGAAACAAGAATTTGTTGAGATCCAAATATGTCGGAAAAGTGTTCGCTCTCTCCCTATTAAACAAGAAATTTCAGATGGCTGATTAAAATCTTCATCTGCAAGAAAACATCCCGCAGGAATGACCAAATCTGCAATATTTATTTATTTATTTTTTGTTGGGTGTACTTTTGTAATTTCTACAAGGAGAAACACATTGACGACTAAATTAAATGTTTCATCTAAATTTGAAACAGACGCTTTTGCTAAGTAATTTATTTTAGTTAAGGAATTATTCAAACTTTACCTGTAAATTTGTTTTATTTTATTCAATCCCCGAATTGCTCAACTGCCTTAAGAGGCCCTTAGACAGAAATCGAAAATGATGAAAGCGCCTTCTTCTGGGGGGGATTGGGCGGGTAAAAAGGAACGGCGAAGACTCATGCACTGGTCGCAATTATCAAAGGGTAAATAGTTCCTTCATAAAAGATGAATTATATCCTTTTTTTAAATTTTCGTTATTTTCCAATTTTAAAAAAAATTTTTTTTTTTCATGCAACTATTTTTCCCAAATTTTTCGCTTACTTTTAATTCCCTTTCTGATGATTATGTTCTGACAGCTGTCATAATGAAAGAAAATGACATAAATTTTCTTTCCCCAACCCATTTGAAACACTAAAACCCCCCCCCCCCTTCTACTTTTTAAAACTAAAGATAAGGGGGGTTTGCATTCTTCTCATTGTTGGGATTCCAGTTTGAATTTTGTCTGTTTATATGCCCCCTCTTTTTTGCTCTCTTCCCCATTTTTTCAATTTTGGGAATAACTAAAGATTCAAATTCCAAGTTCAAAAGGTCATAAATACAAAGCTGTACTCCGTATTCCGTCCGATCTTGACTTGGGGATAACCACCCTAAATGACATTCGGCCATTTCGGAAAACATTACAATTTCGGGCGCATATAAAGATTATTTTCTTTATATTAGTTTTGACCTATTGCAACATTTTTGGGGGGAAAATTAAAAAACGGAATGAATTATTATTTTTTTAAAATTTTATTTACAAGCATAGAAAATTTAATAAAAAATGCAATGAACAATTATCTTTCTTTACCAAACGTAAGTCTAGGTCTATTGAGATTAAATGCAATCACATTACGTATTAGGTTTAATTTGTTTTTGTATCCACTCACATTGAAAAATATATTTCACTTAAACATAATTTAAATGTTTATAGCTGTTTGAGATGTACTGTGTATTTTGTGTGCGTGAGAGAGTTTGTAATATAAAATTTAGGAGCTGTTCTTGTTTAAATTTAGATTTAAGCATCGAATTTGTTGATACGCCGATCGTGGCCCGGAAATTTTTTTCGGTGGGGGATGGGGTGAAAATTCAGCATTCTTGTATCATGCTTCTTTTGATTTTGTGGATTTTTGGGAACAAAACACAGAAAAAAACAAATTATTGAATAAATAATTAACTTTAAATTTAAATAAAATTAATCATTAATAAAAAAATCATTAAATTTTGTACTATATACTTAAATTATAATCAATCGGAAAAAAAAAGAGTTTGGGGGGCGGGGGGCCAAAGGACCCCCCATTTTGCGCCACGCGAAAATAAGTTCTTTCCTCTCCTTCATTTTACGTTTTTTTTTCCCACAAATGGGAAAAGGTGTTTTTCCCTTTAAAAAATATTTAGAAGTTTCTTTCCTTTTTTTTTTATTTATCAACCCGGGGTTCCCGTGGAACATATTTGAATTGAAAACCGTACGAACTCAAAAGGGAATTTGGGGCCCCCATTCCATTATTAGAAAAATTTTCCAGAAACAATATTTAAATTTAATCAAGTTATAGGTACTTTATAAATTGTAAAAGTATTATATTTGTTATAAAAAATTCGATTTTTTTTAATATAATTCAGCATTAATAATAATCTATGCCCCAGGTTCCCCTACCCATATATTTATCTTAGTAATTGGGATATGTTTGATTTTTTTTTCAACGCAAATTTTTTTAATGAGTCTATCAAATTATTTGCAACCATTCATATTTATTTTAACTTGTTTTGACACTTTCTTTTGTTTCCCCTACGCAAAAAACACATTGTTCTGATTGGTTTTAAAAAATTTTTTTATAGCTGTGGGGAAAAGTCTTGTCATTCTGCCTGAATTTATAACCCGAAACTAAGGAGCTATTTTGGTTAATTTTGATTTTAACGTCAAATCTTTGAATATCAATAAGTTGTACCCTCCCCTTAATTGGCAAAATTTTCATTTATTTTTTATTCTTTTTTTATTATAATAAAAGTTTAAACCCTATTTTTTAAAAAAAAAAAATAAAAAAAAAATAATAAACTGGGGGGGTTCGGGGCCCCCCCCCCTCTTCCCCTTTTAACCTCTCGAAAGGACTTTTGTCTTTTGATGGGTATTTAAGAGTCCCACCATGCTAAAAAGGGATATACATTTGAAAGTATCCCGGTCTTCACCGGGAACCGAACCCCGGGCCCCACGGCACAACAGTCAGGGGACTAAACACTAAACAGTATAGGGGGGAAATTTACAAAAAAAACATCAAGGCATTTTTTTAAAAAATTTTAATAAATTTATTTAATTCAGTAAAATTGAAAAAAATTTTTTAATAAAATAAATATTTATATTTGTTGTGTTATTGGGATTATGAAATTTATAAAAATTTCGGCCAAATATAAAAAAAAAAAATTGTATTAAATACATAAAGTCTATTACTATATTAATTGAAATGGAACATTATGCAATTACAATCTATATTTCTGGGGAAAATTTTTTTTATGTTTGTAAAATTATAAAAATAAAAAAAATCTTATAAAAAAGTATTCCCCCTTTTTCTGACAATATTTTTTAATTAAATTATTCTTGAAAATTTTAGAGTGCAATTTTTTTTTTAGGTATTTGTTATATTGCTTTTATATATTACTGAAAAAATAAGGGGGCTGAAACAAACCCTTTTTCGAAAGGGATAGCTACTGATAAAAGTTTGGGAAAATCCCGATCTAGAGTTTCTCAATAATACAAACAAACAAATAGCAAGACAAAAATACAAACAAAAGACCCCTGATGTAAAAGGGGTTTTATAGATTTTTTAAATTTGAGAGGCTCATTCTTGTTTGGGGGGGGGAAAGAAAGGGGAAAAATCAGGTGACGTCCTCATCATTAGTCCGTGGTGAAAAAAAAAATGTATGTGGTTTTTCCCGAACAATTCATTACGTTTTCCTTTTACTGAAATTTTTCTTACTTTTGATGTCAGAACTTTTGATTTCTATATTTATGTCATTAAAAATTTTTTTTTTTCTTTTTTTCTTTCGCTTCTTTCCTTTCTCAAAGAAAACCAAAAAATTTTCTTTGTAAGTACAAAAGCAAAGAAAAACATCCCTTATTACTATTATTTTTTAAAAATAGAATGCGTCAAAGAGAAAAGTGTTGTGAAGACATAAGCAAAAGGGACAAGCGGGGGGGGTGTAAAAATCTGGGCCCCTGCCCGGGGGCGGCATTTGGGTCGAATTTGAAAATATATATTAAAATTTTATTACAAAATTTTATATATTTTCAAAAAAAATTTTTGGGTGTGAATTTGGTATTGCATTTAACGGCCATATTTTTTTTTTTTTGTACTCTGTTTTTTTGACAGTTTTTTTTGTATTTAAACTTGAAGGGTTCGAGGCGGGGGTATACGCAAAGCATGAAATTTAATATGTTAAAATCTTTCCCCTTTTAAAGTTCTCCCCCCGGAGTGGGTTAAACGGACATTCCTTTCCCCTTACAATGCCCCGGGGTCACTATCCAAAAAAGGACAAGGGGAATAAGAGGTTCTGATGAAAGAGCTACAAGAAAAATTTTTTTTTAGTCCCGAGTGTATTTACTATAAGTTAAAACAAACGCGGGCCCACCATCAGTAATATTTTTTAAAAAAAATTGGGCCCGTTGAAATTGCGAAATCCTTCTCATACATTTTTATTCATTTGATATAATAACAAGAATTATATCCTTAATTTCGAATTGTTTTGAATCTTTTAAGACTTAAAAATTTTATATATATATATATATATATATATATATATATAAAAAAGAAGAGAGAGAAATGTGCAAAAAAGAGTGAGACGGCATTGGAGAGAGGGGGGGGCATTTTCCATTTTTTTCCCGGGGGGGCAAAACTGCTAGAGCCGGGCCCCGGTTTCAAAGAATGCATTCATATTTAGAATAACCAATCCAAAAAACTTTTGTATATCGGTTAACAAATAATTTTTAAATAAATTTAACGATTTAAAAAAAGAGGAGGAAAATAAAATATTTTTGTCCGGTAGTTCACATTTTACCTTATAATTAAATTTTTTAAAATTTCCAATTATCTAAAATCCGGCATACAACGCCCCTTTTTTGCACAAAAAAAAAGAAAAAAAATTTAAAAGGGGGGCGTTATCGCCGGATATAAAATATAACTTTAAAAAAAAAAAAGAAATGAACACAAAAAAAATTTGACTTCTACTTAGATTGGGTACTTTTTATTTAAAATAAATACATACTTTAAAGAACAAAAGGGGTTTTAGTTCTAGAAAAGCACTACCTAAGATTTTTTAAAAAACCCCAATTTTAAATAATATTCAAATAGAGCTTCAAAATAATTTTTAAATAAAAGAGCTGTTAAAGAAAATTAATAAAAAAAACATAAAGAAAATTAGTATAAATTTATCTTGACTCGAGATAGAGCTAAAATTGTGAGGTTTTGTGATGGCCTTTTTAAACGGTTTTTTCTTTTGGGAAAAAATTTTGGTTTACAAAAATCGGGAAAAATGCTTGAGTTTTAATTATTGGACTTTCATTGTTTTCTATAGTATAAAATATTTCTAGATAATTTAGTTATAAAAAGACTTATCAATTGAACAGTCACTAGTGAAGACGAGGTCAGAGTTACAAGAACAGTGCTCTAACCACTTAGCTGTAAGGGCACGTTATTCTTGCCTAGTAACAAACATTTTTATTCCCATTATGATTTATAAGAATATATCTGAAAGAGTGTTACTAAAACTTAAGAAACTGTAAATTTTTATGAATTGGGTGCATCGAGCTAATCAGTGCATTTCTTCCTGGGAAATATTTTTCCAGAAGGGACTGTCACAAAGCCTGTGGAAAAAATAAACTTTAAAAGAATTTATGCTTGAAGGAATGCTACTCTTTCACATTTCTTCCTCACAACAGACGTGCGTCTTCAACTTCCCTCTTTTATCATTCCCATTCAACCTTCGAACTTATTCATCCCCCTCCCTTACCGCCTGTTGAACAGATGGAGATGTTGTTGTCCAGAAAATATTCTTAACAATCAACTATTCATCCCCCCCTTTCTTTCTTTTAAAGGAGGGTACATATTTTAGGGGGTCAGAGTGATGTTCTTTCTGAAACACCACACAAAGCGTTGGATTTGGTTTGTTTTGTGACAAACTAGGAAAAGCAAAATAAAAGTATATTATATAGAACTCGGTATTGTATCAATACTTATTCTTAGTACAAGCCAAGAGTAAGTGCAGACTCGTCGTGTAGAAAGGCTGAAACCAGTATTTAGTAAGATATTTTTTTTTATCTTAGTTACTTGTCAAAAAGTATAGCCCCAAAATTCTTTTTAATTTTGTTAAGGATTCTACCTGATTCAATGAACTGCGTAATTATTTCTTTTCTTAAACTTTTTTATATTTCTTAACCTGAAAATAAAAATAGTTTTTTTAATAAGGGCAAAATTATAATACAGAATTTTTATGTTATACTTATTTGTAATAAAGTTTGCTTATATATTACATTGTTTATTTATTTATTTTACATATTTGTCCTACTTGGATGCCAAATGTGGGCTATTGAAAACGGGCTTCTTATATTCGAACCTAGCGTGAGCCTAGCACTAGGGTTTCTTTCCAGCAAAGTCATGAGATTTCTACACATTTGCATTCGCGGGCATTATATTCGTTTCCGGGAATGACACATGTCTAAAATAATCTGAGGTGGCTAGTTATGACTTTTTTTTTATTGAGAACATTTAAAAGTCCCCGTGCACCCCAAAGTATCACATGGCGGCTTACAGAAGTAAGCATGAAACACGCATCATAAATGAAAGAAGGAATTTAAAGTCATGAAGAATTACAATACAAACATCCATGCCTTCTCCAAGATTTGAACCCAGCAAGTCACGCCTTGACTGCGGATTTCGATCTCGGATTCAAATTTCAGCTGACCGCACAGAGGGATTAAGCGGTTGGCGGAACTGGTAGCCGCAAAGGGCCCCCAATCTTGATGAACTTCAGTTATAAGTTCAACGTGCAACAGAAGATTTGTGTGTGTACCAATATGGCAATACCCTCGTGTAGCAGCGCTAGGTGCATTTCTCGTCAGTGAATACAAAAATTTCTTGAAACTTCACATTCAGAAATGCGCCAATTGAGGATGAGGTAATGTCATCTATTTGTCTCACCGAATTTTCCTCGAATTTATGAGAATTATTGGTAAGCAAATAAGAGCCCCCATATAACTGATGAAATTAAGAATGCAAAGTATTTCAGTTCAGTAATACCCCAAACTTGGACAATAAGTGAGACTGACTGATAATCGCGTAACTCGGGGGAGGGGCATAATTTCGCATATAAATGTGAATAAATTATTTTTAGTTGAGGCCAGAGTCGCAAGAAAATAAAAATTTAAAAATAATGCTTAAAAAACCTTAGGTAACACAAATACAAAATCGGAAATATAAGTCTAACAAATTAACAATTATTTTTTCTTCGGCAAAATTTCCTCGTAGGTAATTTTTTTATTCTTTGTTTTGTCGAAAAAATATTCTCTTCCCATTCTAAATTTATTTGCATGACAATATCAACTCTTTCTTCAATCCATGATTCCGCCTGAGTTTTAGTGATGGAAAAAAGATTATAATTGACGATGTTTGAAAATCGCGTAACTTCGGGTTAGCGTCAGTCGGAGTAGCGCAAGTCGAGATATTACTGCATCATTTGACTCTGATCCTGAACTCTCACATGTCGTAACGTTATTATTAAGAAACGTTTCAACTAGTGGCGAAATAAAAGAAAGAATTGTGTTATTTTTTCTTACAAAGAAGGTCATACATCTTCATATGTTTAGAGCAACATGCATTAGAATTTTTAGCTGTATAAATTCGGATTAGATAATAAAAATTTTCCTAAGTCAATTTATCACAGACGAATTTTAGATAAAATTCTGGAAAGAATTTAAGATTTAACCTTTTGAGGACGGCTGGCCGATCTAAAGGCCAAGAGGAACAGACCCTTAAAAGACGACTCTGGCCGCTGTAGCGGCCACCGGGTCCCTCTAACAGCTTTCGAACCAGCATGAGGCCTATTACAGCCCTGGAACATCATTTGCTTGACCGGCTTCTTTTGTATTTAAAAGGGATGGGGATATAGTTCCCTCTTTCAACTTTATCTAGAAATCCCTCTTTTTTCCCGTATGCTTAAATTCTCACTAGCGGAGAGTGCATAGTTATTTTTGTAAGCGATTTTGTTCATTTATTCATTAATCATTTCATTTGAAATTAATTTGATTCTTTTTAAAAAAAATACGTAAACGTAAAAGAGGACTTACCACTGAAGAGATTCAGAAAGTTTTTGCTGATTTAGTAGACGAAATTTTTGATGATTCTGATTGTGAGTTAGAAAATGAGGAAGATGATTTAGATCAATCATTAAATTGAAATCCAGAGGTTAAAGATGAGGTTGTCTCCGAAGAACAAAGTAAAATAGTCTGGAATGACCGACAACTAACCCATAAAGCGACAATTTTACTTTTCACAGGAAATAATGTAATAAAAGGAGCCGCTGTACTGTGTGTCACAGAAACTGATTTTTTTTAAAATAATTCTTATTATAATTTTTCATGCTAAAGAATGACATTACATATTTTCTTAATGCATGTTTTTTTTACTAATACACGCATAGTTCTCTCTCTATGTGCATCCTCCAAATTTAAAAATACTTCAGTTCTACATTTTTATTAATTTTTATACCTGTAAAACTACTTAAAAATATATTTGTGGAGAACTCTTTAAGCAATTTTTGATGAAAATTTATGCATTATTACACAATGTATTAATGTACAGAAACGTATTTTTATTGTTAACTTACGTTATGCTTAATGAAGAATTTTTTTTTAAAATTTTATATCGAAACATCAAAAAACATTTTTAAATCCTGTATAAACAACAAAAAACGAAAAAAGAAAAGATATTTGCAACGACACAAAAATTACAGAAATATTCGTTACAGATTCTTAAAATTATCCATTTTAGTCCTTTGAATTTATTTATAAAATGCAAGAAACTAACTTCGACATTTTTTATTATGACAATTGATGTATAAAAGATGAGTTTTCGAAAGAGAAACTATTAATTCCGATATTTTTTCTTTCAAATTTGTAGAAAACGTATATTACGAGTTCTTCAGCATAAGAAAAAAATGCCCCGATTTATACTAAAACCTTAAAAGCAAAAATGAAATCCTTGCTTTTGTTATATATTATATTTTAAAGTTCTACAGTGTTGGATTTCCTGATTAAAAAAATTAAAAGTATGTATCCTTTATAATAATAATTACAAAAATTTTTGCAAAATGCTCTAAAATCTATCTGAAAAATAAATATAATCAGAATAGCCCCAAAAAGATAGTTATATTAAAAAAAATGGTTTGTTCTTTTCACACATTCCCGGGATATTATGTGACGTCTCTCGCGTTCTTTTTTAACATAACCCCCAAAGTTCTTTGACGGCCACAAAACTTTTTCCAACCCAAAAACCAAAAAGAAGAGAAACAAGACGAGTATGCAAATGAGATATACTTTAAAAAGGATAAAAGGTTTTGGGAGATAGAACGGTTAGCCTAGAATAATTTTGGGGAATTTTTTGGGAAAAAAAGGGGGGGCGTTCCCCACAGCTTTGGGAAAAAAAGGGAAACGCTCATTCCCTTTAAAATTATAATAAGGTTTAAAAAAAACAAAAATCTTCTCCAAAAAATTAAAAAATAATAGGAATTTCTTAAACCCTAGGAAGGAAGGTGACTCTAAAAAGGTAATATTTTGAAAGGAAGTTAGATTAGACAGTTAAATTAATATTTAAGATAAATGTTCTAGTTGCGCGATCAACTTGAATAAAATTTTTAATTTGTTGGTTTATTTTCCAATTTAAGAAAGTTGTTTTTAAAATTTAAAGAATTTAAGTTATTTTAATAAAAGGGGTTTTAAGAATTACTTTAATTCTCATCTTTGGGGGATAATCCCACCCTAGCTTCCCAAATCACCCCGGGAATAGTAAATCTCGGGTTTTTAAGGGCCCCGAACTTTTTTTAATTCGGGGTTTTTAGGTAATGCGGGTTTATGAAATGTTTTCCTTTAAAATTTGTTTTTTTCGGGTTTCAAGAACTTTTCAATTTCCCTTTGAAAACAAAAAAATTTCCCCAAATGTTATTTAAACCCCCGAACCCCGTCGTTTTACTTCTAAAAAAGTCATCGGGGGGAAGGGCTCAAGATTGGTCCCTCAATATTTGGATCGGTGTTAGTGCAAAATACAACCAGGGGATTTCCGGCTGGGGGGGAAAAAGGGCTTTCCCCGGCCCAAAAAAAAGAAAAAATTTGGGAAGCAAGTTTTTTTGTTTGAAAAAATCGGGAACCCTCCCGTGTACATTATTAAAAAAAACATTTAGAACTAAAGAATGCCCCCAGGCAGAATTGGTGGGATCATATTTTAGTTCGATTTGAACAACAGACCCAGGACTACGGGAAGTGCGCAACCCCAAAAATTTTTTTCAATTTTTTGGAAGTTTTAAAATAAATTCGAAGAGAGGTATTTTTTGAAATTTAAAAAGGTTCACAGAATAATGATAATGTAGAAAGACAAAGGTCAAAAACCGCATAGGTAATTTTTGATGCTAATGGTAGAAACGGGGAAATTTTGAGGGGATGACCAAATAACGGTAAAAAATGTTTTTTATGAAAAAAAAGCCTTTTAAAAAGAAATTTAAGGGTTTAAAAGAATAGTTTTTTCCCAGAATGGGTCAAAGATTAAAAAAAAGGGGGTTCCCAAAACCCGAAATGGCGAAATGAAAAATTTTTGGGGGACCGTAGAAATGGGGGTTCAAGTAAAAAATTTCAGTCGAGGCGATAGGGATGAAAAGGGACGATTAAATATTGTAAAGTTAAAGATAAACCCCTCAAAAGTACCCACAAGAGAAACGCCAATTAAGCTTTCTCCGATATGTATTTTCCCCCGTAGAATTTCCCCCACGTTTCTATTTTATTAAAAAAAACCCCTTTTGAATGCGCTATGGGACATTTGGAGCAGTTAAATCATTTAAAATGGAAAAAGTTATTTTTTTATGGGCAAAAAAAAAAAATTCGACCCCGGGTTTTTTTAAACAGCACAGGGTGTGAAATGCCAAAACATGGGGTTTAGAATTGAAAAACCCCATCAGACAATTTGAAAAAAATTGGCCCATTTCATGTTTTGGGCGGATTTAGAATACCCATGTATTCTGGGGTGTTTGATTTTAAAAATTGGATCAAAGATTTTTTTTAGTTTTTTGATCGAAAATCGTTAAAAATTCCCAAAAATTCTCAAAAAAAAAGGTGGTTGAACCAATTAAAGGGGAAAAAAGGGTTGAGAAGATTTTTTCTAAAAAAAAATTGGGGAGGTGGGAAAAAAAACTACAAAATTTGTTTATAGTTTGGAACCCCAGACAAACCAGGTTTACCATGTTTTAAAACCAGAAATTGCCCGGGAGAAAACCCCACCGTTCCCGGCCATATAGGTACGACCGGTAAAAAACGCTTAAAAATTGATTTTCACATAAAAAAAATGTTAAAAGAAAACGTTTTTCCCAAATTCCCCCTCCCGGAATTTGTTTTTATGCAAGGGGTTACCCCCTGATAATCCAGAAGCATATAGATTTGCAGTAGACTATAAAAAACCCAAATTTGACCCAAAAAATATCCGCGATCCCCTTTCCGTTTAAGGGATTTAAAAACGAACATCCCATAAAACCAAAAATTTCCTTTCTTGACCCTAAGAAGTGGGTATTTTTCAAATGGCAGTAAACCCCAGTGATATTTTGGGCCGCTTTTTGTAAAAAATTGGCCAACTTTCAAGCGGATCCCATTCGGCCGGAGCAGCCCCCCAATTTTCAAAAGAAAATTGACATAACCCCAAAACCGGTGTAGGGGGGTTTTTTGGGGGTTTTCATGGATGACGTGATAACCCGTCTCCATCATTATCACCATGTTGGAAAAGGGAAGTTTTTCTTTTTGGGGCAAAGATGCAGGATTGACTTTAAAATAAAAGAAAAAATGTAAATTTGGGTTAAAATTAAAGTTTTTAAAGGTTAATTATTGAAAAAAATTAAAAAGGATGGCCCAAAGGTTTCGAGCCTTACCTAGGGGATGAAACCACCCCGGAACTAAAAAAGAGGTGTCCCAATTTTTGGGGCATGTCCCAGGGGAAACGGGGGAAATTTTTTAAAAAATTTCCCGGACCCGGAGCCACTTTATAATTTAAACAAAAATTTAAAAAAATTTGTTTTGGCCCAAGGGAAAGCAAAAAAAGGCATTCGAAGAAAGGGGTCAAGGCGGGGGGGTAAAAAAGGCGCCATTTTTAAAATTACCAAACTTTCAGGGGGGCTTCCGGAGGGTTACAGACGCCAGTTCGATCGGGGGGCAGTGTTTTTAATCAACAAAACGAATTATATTTTGCTTCACGTACCCCCGAACAACGCAGAGAGGAATTAAAACGGTAACCGAAAGAAAATTTGTCTAGCAGTAGTATGGGCGTTGAACAAATTCAGGAAAAAATTAGGAACAATGCCCTTAAAGTAAAAACCCGATCACGCTGCCTTAACACGCCTAACACATGGGGTTTTTCGAGTAGGGTGATTGGGGTGGGGACCAAATTAGCAGAATTTAATATAGAATGGGGAAAATAGACCCGGGAACTCAAAATGAGTGGCTGACATATTTTAAAAGGGAAACCTGTGGAAAATAATTGGAAAAAATTTTGTGCCATAATCAGGGGTTTGGGACTTCCCACGGAAACAGTTAATAACAGAACAGAAAAGCCCCCGGAATTTTGGGCATTTTCTATAGATATTTTGAAAACCCCGGGAAAATAACTCGGGTTTAAAGCAACGATATTGAGAATTTGGGCCCCAAAATTTCCCAAAAGGAAAGGCTTGTTATTTTTTGCAAAAAACGCAACGTCATTAGGTGAAATGCGTGTATACCTTTCCCAAAAACGGAATGAAATAATGGGGAAAATTTTAAAGCCGGGCCAATAAACAGGACATTTGGAAATTTTTTTAAAAAATCTTTAAAAATTTGGGGCGTTTTTTTATTTCCCCGTACATGGAAAAAATTTATTGATCAATATGTCTCTATATGCCATATTTGCCCCTTTTTAAAACTTCATTTTAAACTTGGGGGGGGTTTAAATCCAAATATCAAATTTATCCAAATGAAGTGACGTTAGATTTTTAGGCCCGATCCCTTTTCGAGAATAAGACGTAATCGCTATATTTTATAATAACCGATCATTTCCCCAAAAGGGGTGAAATTATACCTCTTAAAAAGCCTCATCTCTTAATAGGGGTATTTTTTTAACTTTATATCCCTTTTGGAGCTCCAAAAAAAAATTAATAAGGGATAATGGTCCCCAATTTATATCCGGGAAAATTTTTTAGCATTAAATTTAAAAGATTAGGCATAAGGCATGTGAAGACTGTTGGGATATAGGCCAACAAACGGTTAAAAAGGTTTTTAAACGAGATATAGTACAAATGATTGCAAATTATGTTAATGGGTCAAACGCGGGGCAATTTTTACGTGAGTTTGCTTACACTATTCGGGGGTGGGGAATGAAACAAGGAAAATACCTGCTGAATTATTTTTTAAAGTTAACCCCCTTTCAAAATTAGTAATGATTTCCCGACGGATCGGGAAATTTACAGACGGGGAAAAAATCTTTTTTGAAACCAGACTAAGTACGAAAACTGGGGGAAAAAGGGGGGAAAGGGTATTTAAAAGAAGAAGGGATATATGAATGAGTTTTCACATTCCTTACAAAAACCCAAAAAATTTAGAATCGTGTTTTTTCCCCTTTCAGATCCTGAATATCAACAAAAATTTTTTTGCACAGTTTATTTCAGTTATTAAATTAAAGGATTACCGTTGCCCAAAAAAATTAAAATCTTTTTGGCTAAACGAAAAAAAAACAGGGCAGAATTTATCGAACTGGAGAGAAAAATTTGGGATTTTTTTTTGTTTTACTTCTTTTTTTAAAAAAAAGGGTTTCTGTGAATTTTTATTTGCATTTCGAAATTTTTTCATTCTTTTTAATGTCGTAGAAAAAATTTTTTACTTCAACCCCTTTTATGAATTTATTATTTCAAATTTTCCCAAGATGAAATACCAGGGTTTAAAATAAATTGATTAAAAAAAACCAAAAAATTTTCTATAATTTAAAAAAAAAACTAACATTTTTTTCTTCTTAAGCATAATTTTTCAATCAATTTATTTTTCTTTTGCTACTGATATCTTTTTTTTCCCTTTTTTTCCTTCACTGAGAATTTAATTTAAAAAAACATTGAGAAATTTTTTTTTTTTTAAAAAATATATATTTTTGCACTTCGTTTTTTTTGTGTTTTTATATCTCATTCAAGATCGTAATGCTTAGCTCATCAATTTTTTTTTTCTTCTTTTCCCAAAAAATTCTAAACCCCAATGCGCTTTTGAAGAATGCACTTCTGTAAGTACAAATATAATTCAAAAAAAAATGCCTTCCTAGTACCTCAAATTCAAATTAAAAGAACCACATTTTTTTAAGTGGAAGAAGAATTGTGAATATTTCTATTTCATGAGCCAAAATTTTTGTTATGAACAATCCCCAGTCCTTTTTAATGTTCATTTTCAAAATAAAATAATGTCCGAAGTGGGAAAAGGGTTTTAATTTGGCATAAGAATGAAATGTGAAATTTTGCCAATTCCCGATGAAACTCCACCCTGTGACCTTCCCTGGTGAAGCAAAAAAACCCAAAAAAATTTCTTTTTTAGAAAAAAATTTATAGATTGGCCGGATACAAATAAATAAAAAACCGATTACTTTTTTCCAAATTCAGGGCAAATTTCAAAATAACAGGGAAAAGGGAAAATTGCTTTTTTTTGGGGTGGCGGGTGTAAAATAGAAAAAAAAATTTCCCGGGTGATGATTTTTTGGGGAGATAAAATGTTTAAAAATTGGAACCTTTTTTTTTAAATTTTTGCCAGAACTTTTCGGATCCAAGATAAAATTCCCAGATCGAAAGGGTCTGCCCCGGCCCTTTGATTCTGGAAGGGTCAGGAAAAAGGAAAAAACAAAAACCTTGTAAATACGTCTTTTGCTGGATTTATATAAATTAACGCAATGAACCAATGCTAATTAGGTAATGTTAAAAATATGTAAATACTTTGCATCATGAAAATATGTAATTAAATCATAAAAAAGAATTTTTGTTTTATCTGTTTTTTTTTTTGTTCTGTTTTAGTTATATCTTCATATAAAGTTTCATATCTTCAATAAATGCAAAGTTAAAAAAAAATCTACATTTGAAAAATTAATTTTTTGAAAGTATATAATGTGCTGGTACCCTTAAAATTTTCAAAATTTTGCCAAGCTATTAAAAGCTGCCATATATATATTTTTTTAATATTGTAATATAAGTGTATACCTAATCAACCAATAAAATAGTATTTTTACGTAAACACTTTTGTTTACATACCTGTGGATTTTAAAATGGAACAGGGTCCTCGTCTCTCACTCATTTTTAATGCACAGACAAATCGTTCCAAAATTTAATTTTTTGGAATCTCAGGAGGGGGAAGAACTCCTGAAATTCCGATTTTTTTCCTCTTTTTGATCGTTAATTTTTGTTAAAATTATTTGTTAACTGCGAAATTTTTAAAGATTTTGGTATTGATAATTTAAATATATGAATACATTCTCTTTGTACTATAGCTTAGTAATCCACGACACTTTTCTTTTTGACGCATTCTATTTCAAAAATAATCGTGATTTTTTTATTTGCTTTTGTACTTATAAAGCAAATTTGAGTTTCTCTTTGAGGAAGGCAAGAAGCGAAAGAAAAAAAGAAAATTTTAATGACATAAACATAGAAATCATCGGGAGTTTTTGACATCAAGAGAGTAAGAGAAAATTTCTAAGAGAAAAGGAAAAGAATGCATTCGTTTTGTATGCACATACATTTTATTCTTCATCACGGATAAATGACGGGGACGTCACCTGAGTTTTCCCCACCCTGCCAACAAGACTGACCCTCTACAAATTTAACTCTATCAAACCCTCAATATCATGGATCTTTTTGTTTGTATCTTTGTCTTGCTATTTGTTTGTTTGTATTATTGAAAAAACTCTAGATCAGGGGGTTACCAAACTTTATCAGTAGCTATCCCTTTCGAAAAAGGGTTTTCTTTTCATTTCCCCTTACATTTTTTGTAATATATAGCATAAATATAAACAAATATGAAAAAAAAATTTCCCCAAAAAAGTTTTACAAGAATAATTTAATTAAAAATATTGTCAGAAAATTGGGGAGAAAAACGTTTTATAAGATTTCTTATTTTTTATAATTTTACAAGTATAAACAAGTTTTCGGGAAACATAGATTGTAACTGCATATTAGTTAAATTTCAATTAATATAGTAATGGGTTTTATGTATTGATAAATTTATTTTTTAATATTTGACCTAAAAATTTTGCTAATAATTTTCATAATTACCTAACTAACGCAAAAATATAAACGTTTATTTTATTAAACTATTTTTCAATTTACTGAATTATGTAATGTACTATATTTTTTAAAAAATCTAGGCTTTGATGCTTTTTTGTAAAAATTTTGCCACCTATGCGGTATAGCGGTTAGTGACGCCGACTGCTGTACCGTAGGGCCTGGGTTTAATTACTGGCCAAGACCTGGGTAGTTGTAAATGTACAGTGCCTTTTCAGCATGGTGGGACTCTAAATAGCCATCTAGCCACAAATCATCCTGAGGTTTGGGAAGAGGGTGGGCGATATTCCCAGTTTATTATCATTATTTTATCAAAATTAGTTTGAACTTTTATTATAATATAATAAAAGATAAATGAGGAATTTTCCAATGAAGAAGAGGAAACAACTTATTGGGCACTTCAACAGATTTGACGTTAAAATCGAAATTAAAAAATGGCTCCTTTGTTTCAGGTTATAAACACATGCAGAATGCACAAGATTATTCACACAGCTCTAAAAATTTTTAAAACCAATCAGAACAATGTGTTTCTCAACGTATGGGGAGACAAAACGAAGATGTGAAAAAAAATTAGACACAAAAATATGAAATGCGACTGCAAATAATTTGATAGACTCAATTTCAAATAATTTAACTTTATTTTGAACACCTTTTAATTTTTATTATAATATAAATGAAGAATATTAAAACACACATTTTATCTTTGTATATATATACTTTCATAGATTGTGAATATTCTATTGTTTTTACTGCCTTGGGTTCCACGAGTAATTTTATACCTCGTCAGCACAATGTCTAAAACCTAAATAGTTTTCTAATGGAAAAAGCACTTTTTCCATTTGTGGAAAACACGTAAAACGGAGAGGAGAAAGAACTTATGGCGTACAATACATTCGATGTTGAAATCTAAATTTAAACAAGAGCAGTTCCCAAATTTTTATTACAAACTCTCACGTAAATACAAAAACATCTCACACAGCTATAAACATTTTAATGTCATTCGAAAAATTATGTTTATGAAATATATTTTTTAATGTGAGTGGATACAAAAACAAATTAAACTCAGAATACGTTAATGTGATTGCATTTAATCTCAATAGACCTAGACTTCGACAGTTTGTGTGAAAAAGATCATTGATTCATTGCATTATTAATTATTAAATTATCTATATGTAAGATGAAAAATAATAAAATCAAAATTCATTCCATTTTTAAAAAATTTTAACCCAATAAATGTTTTTAATGGGGGGTTTTAAAACTAATATAAATATATATAATCTTTACATGCAGCCCCAGGATTTAATGTTTTTCTGCGGTCATTTGGTTTGGCCATCCCTGTTCTAAGTCAAGATCGGACAGCGAGAATGACATTGAGAGTACAGCTTTGTATTCATGACCTTTTGAACTTGGAGTCTTTAGTCCTTCAGCAAACTTGAGCGATAAGAGAGCAATAAAAGAGGGTCAGTTGGTTTCATATAAACGTTGTCACAGACTGTAAAGTCAAACTGGGAAACCCCACCAATCGAGAAGAATGCGAGCCTCCTTATCTTTAGTTTTGAACAAAAGTAGAATGGGGGGGGAGGGTTTTTCAACCGTTGGGAACGAACAGAAAACCATCTCTAAACGTGAAAAAGGGAAGATTCTAAAAATGATGTCATTTTCTTTCATCATGACAGCTGTCAGAACATAATCATCAGAAAGTTAAATAAAGTAAGCGAAATTTTGGAAGAATAGTAGCATTAAAAAAATGTTTATTTCAAAATCGAAAAAATAATGGAAATTTAAAAAGAAAGGCATATACTTCATCTTTTATGAAGGAACTATTTACCTTCGATCATTACGACCAGTATGACATGAGTACGTCACCCTTCCTTTGGACACGCCCAATCCCCCCTCCCAGAAGAGGGCGCTTTTATCGTTTTCGAGTTTCGATTTCTGTCTAAGGGCCTCTTAAGCTCTATGCTATGGATTTTGTTTATTTTAAGAACGAATAGAAATAGAAAATATGATCTATTATATAGGACTTCGTAATGTATCTAAAAATAGTTAATATGTATTCTTATTTCAAGACATTAATTTCGTAATCTTCTAATAATATCTTTACTTATTAAAGTTTGTTAATTGTGTTTAAACTTACTAAATTTCAAAGGTAGGAAGGAGATGTATCGAACTTTTTACACTAATTAATAATATATAAGGGCAATGCTGATGTCATTAATTAGTGTTTGGTATAGTACTTGAAATCCAAACGGGGATTGCAAATTATAAAACGTATGAGCAATTTTTCCATTCTTTGAATATTAAGATTATATCCTATATTTTGAAAAGAAATTAAAGAAATATCACAAAAGAGATTGAATATTGCGTCATGGTTTAGTACAATTCATCGACAAAGATGTTTGAAGCGGAACCCCTCAAGAGAAGGTTTTCTATTGGTCTCTTATACAAACCGGTTCCCACACCTTCACTGGTATAACGAGATTCTTAACAGGGGAAACTCATTCTTCTGACTCGGATGTTAGCTGGCTTCGTAAGTGTGTGTAATCAGTTATACTTCTGCTGCTCACAGTTAAAATCCTTATTCGTGATTTCGTTTACTCTTTGGATTATAGCTTTTGGTTCAGCTTAAAGGTAAGACAATTTAAAGAGTTTTATTGATTTCAAAAACTGATTTTGCTGTTTATTAATGCTAATGAAAAATTTTAATGCATTTAGTAATTGTTAGAAAAGTTACTTCCACTTAATTTTATTCTGTGTAAGTTCATTTCTGAATATTCAAAAACAATTTTCTTAACTTAATTGTTAACTATTTTGCTTTGACATACTTTAAAAGTGGAAAAATGGAAATATTGAGCTAATTTGCATTCATTTCATTTGAAGTTTCTCAAAACACTTCTTGATTTTAAAATTTGTAACTTTTTCTGTGCTTGTACTTTTAATTCATTCGAAATACATTTGAAATTTTTTGGAAAATATACAGCAAACAAATTTTAAACATAAGGGTTCATTGCAAAAAAAAAAAAAAAAATGTTAAAATTACTTAATATTTTGTGTAAATAATATTCAGCTTTGTGATTCTTAAAAACTCATTTAATTTAATTTTGTATGGTAATATTTTTCACATTTAAAATGTCGATACTCTTGCAATAATTTTTTTTATTGAATATGTTATACTATCATGTAGCAGAGACTTTGTTTAATTTAATTAGTCTTAGTCTTTCAAAACATTTTTTTTAAATAAATTTTTTGCTGATAAATAGTTATACAGTTTTAAATTAACTGTGTACTTTTTTTTTAAAAAAAAAAATTTTTTATATATTTTGTGCTTAAGCAGAGCATTTTTGATAAAATCTTTTACAATGATATAATGGCGAGCTTTTAAATCATTTTGTTTCATAGATCATATTAGTTTATAAAATTTTAAAAATTAGTTTTAAATTTTGGGGTTTATTTACCCCCATTTAGACGCCCCTTAAAAATTATTAGATTCCACATGATAAAAACGTAATAAACTTTTAAAATAAAAATCACATTATATAGGTGTAAAAATTTTTTGCTGAGAACAAATTTCTATAAAACCACGAAATGAAAATGTCATTTATTGTCTAAAAAATTTTTAAAAGGGAAAAATACATATACCCTGTTTAGAATTTTCACGTTTAAAGTTTTAAATATAATGGCTGAAAATGGTACCACGTGCATTTTTCAACTTGTTTTAGAAGAAAATTACGGTTTGCTGCTTAAATAAATTAATAATATATATTTTATGAAAAGAATTTTTTTCTCACAAATAATGACTTTAATCACTTCAGAAAGTAATTCTGTTTTTTTCCATAAAAAATGGGGATCGAAAGTAAAAAGAATATAAAGTAACCCTGGATTAGGTCTTGAGACTTCGGCATTGCATACGTGTTCTGTGTTATTCTCCGTTACTTTCTAAAAATACTCTTTGGAGGGGGGAGGGAAGATAACCAGATTGGGTAGATCTTTCCAGCTTTGACTTAGGATTTTGAATTACTGGAATGTTATGACTAAGGCTCGCTTAATATTTGTATTTTAAAAAAATATGGGGGAAAGAATGGTGAGGACAATTAGGGTTTAGTGTTATTGAAGGGGAGAAAGTTTTGTAAGAGCTGTATTTTAGAATTGCCGCGGGAAAAGGTGCCAGCTTTTTTTTTTTTAACCGCCAAAATTTTTAATATTCCAAGTGAATAACAAGACGTTTTTCATTTTTAAATATCATAAAAATTTCCCATAGGGTTAAGAATAAAGATGGAAATTTGTCTAAAAGGGATTTAACAATTTTTTTATAGGTACGTAATAATTTTTTTTTTGCTATATCTCAGATACAAATTGATTTGAAATTGCTAGAAGAATATCACCAGGGAAAAAATCATTTTTTTGATTTTTACAAGAAAATGTTACTTTTCTGAAAAAAATAACCTAGAGAATTTTTCACAAATTGTTTGTATAATTTTGCAAACAATCTATTTTTTTTTACAAAAATTTTAATTTCCCCAAAAGCCGAAAATATGACAAAAAATTTCACTTAATTAAGTCGTCGCAAACCTGAAAAAGTTCTTATTTGGGAAAAATTTCGTGAAATGATTTATCTTTCAATATAGTTTAAAACCACTTAAAAAAAATTTTGAATTCAAAACGTACATTATTATAAAATTAATTGTTTTAAACTTTTTTTAAGTTAATATCTATTTTTTTTATATATCTTACCTATCAAAAAAAATTTGGCTAGGGAAAACAGGGGAAAAAAAAAAAAACTTTTTTCAAGAAATACCAGTATTTAACTATAAGAAATTACTTTTATTATGATTAACGAAAATTTTTAAAAAATTTTCCAATTTTAAGCCTCAAGTAATTTTAAAATTTAATATTTTAAGCAGTAATTTTAAGAATGCGGGCCTTAATTTTAAATACTGGAAGCCCATTTAATTTTTTTTTGAGTTGTTTCTCTTTTTTTTTAAAAAAGTTTTTTCCCCATTCCCCATCTTTGCAGGCACAAATACCACAGGGGATTTTTCACACAACAAGTGTCATCGTTTTGATTTTCTTGTCATTACATCCTGCCGACTATATTATATTCCTCGAATTTTTTTAAATTGCTTCCTTTTTTTTACACTTCCTTAAACTGGTTTAATTGAAAAAACCCGTTTCCTTTTTGAATTTTTTTTAAAGCCCCTTTTAAAATAACCAAGAAAGCATGAATATTGAAAATTGGAAACCTAGAAGAAATATGAATATTTTTAAAATATAAACTTAAATGTTTTAAAAAACTAGCTAGAGTTCTCAGATCTAAATTTATATAAAATTTTTATAGAACAGTATAAATAAGTATAATAAGTATCTTCAAATAAGTATCTTAAAAAAATTTAAAATTATCTTGTACAGAAAAAATTTTATTGGAATAAAAAACCCCTTTCATATCTTCCATATCCTTAAATCATTTTTTGACATGCTTTTTTTGATTTTGTCGATTTTCAGAACAAAACACAGAAAAACAAATTTAGGAAATAATTAGATTAAATTTAATAAAATTAATCATTAATAACTATTTAATTAAATTTTACGTAAAATTAAAATTTATAGCCAATCGAAAACCAAGGGTTTGGGGGTCCAGCCCCCCGGCCCCTCTTTTGGCGCCACGCTGTGACTCCTCTGGGCTTTTATAAAAACAATGTTTATCTTGATAATTGGTACGGTTTATAATTAAAGTCGTTTGTATTGGAGTTTTACCATCAAAGAATTAAAAGATTAAATCATTTTGGGTGAGGGGGGCGATGAAAATTATGATTAAAAATTTGGGATCGCAAATATTGAAAGCTTGAGAAGCACTTTTTTATCGCAATCTCAACACTTTGGGTCCCGGGGCGGGTGTGGTTTCGGATCGGGTTTTAGTCACGAGTTGGGCCCAGAACCACTAAAACCCCCCTTTGGGGAGGGCAGCGATGCCCCTCAAATCTGTCGGGGCGAAACGTTCTCCCGGGTGGGTGGGAAGGGGGGGGATGCCAGCTCAGGTGTCGTCCACGCCCTGACCAGGGTTGAAAAAAGGGATCAATACCCCCCGTTGCTTTGGAGAAAACGAAAACATCGAATGACAATTCCGGTTTTTCACCCACTAAAAAAATATACACACCACGACAGTGGTCTTAAAACGGGTGTTCCACGAACCCTAGAGTTCCACGATACATGCTCGGGGGTTCCAGATCACAAAAAAAACAAAAAAAATTAAAAAATATGTATGCAAATGGAAAATGGATTCAGTTCTCTATGCAGTTATTCCTCCAAGAATTTAAAGCTCATTCCTGCTTTAGAAACTGAAAATTTTATTTCAAATAAAAAACTTTATTTTTGCAATACTTTTTAAAAAATTTTATTATAATAAATTAAAGATAAAAATGTTTTATTTTATATATTCCTAAAGACTGAAAAAATTTTATTTTTACACCCCGGTTCCACTAGATAATTGTATACTCGTTAGTACAATGTCTTGCAAATGGCGTGCCCTTTGACATTTTTTGGGGAAAAACACCACAATAAGGGAGGAAAGATTTATCGACCTATCAACAGTTTGATGTCCAAACTAAATTTAAGTAAGAAAAAACTCCTAAATCTTTTTTTGAAACATAAAAATACTAGTATTCCTCTTTAAAATTTTAATGCCATTCAGAACAATGTGTATAAGTGAAAATATTTCTTGGCATAATGGGCCAAAAAAAAAAGTATAGGGAAAAATTCTCAATATGTAATGCGATTTCCCCGTTAATTTTAATGGGCTTAGACTTTGACGGCGTGTGAAAAATCAAGCACATTTTAGTTACTAAACATAATGAATGGGGGGGAAACCGATCAAGATTAATATTATTAATTAGTAAATTATATATTAAAAGTAGATTAAAAAATTTTAATAACGATGCAATGCTTTTTTTAAATTTCCTTTTCAAAAAGTGTGTGTGGAATAGGGTTTGAAAAAATACTTTTTAATTTAGGGGTTCACAAAAAACCCTTTTTGGCTTTCAACCGGGGGGTAACGTAACGGGAAAAAGCATATAAAAAATTAAAAGAAATTTGTAATAATAAAAAATAATTTTTCTTTTAGGGAGGTTGCTCAACAAAAGTTAAATTTGGTCAAAAATATGTTTGGTGAAAAAATTTTTGCTTGAACATAATAACATAAATAATTCTATAACATTTTTTGACCTATAATAACCTAATTTTTACTTTTTAAAAGTTAAACCAAATTTTAGACTGGTTAAAAAAAAAAAAAAAAAAAAAAAAAGACTTTAAAAACTACTTTAAATCTAATGCAATAATTTTTTAAAAATTAAATGTTTCAAGTTACCGTTTTTATTTTTTAAAAATCCTTGACGAATTGAGACTGTAAAAAAATTTTTCAATAAAATAAATTTGCACCCCATTTATTTTAAATTTTTATTAAAAAAATGTGTATTTTAGTAAAATTCCAAAAAAAAGTCTTTTAAGGCCTTTCCCCCCCAAAAATTTTTTTTCCAAAAATTTTTAAAATTTTTTTTTAAAAAAAAAAAATTTTTTGGGTTTTTAAAAAATTTTTAAAAAATTTTTTTAAGTAAAAAAAAAATTTTTTGGCCAAAATTTTTAAAATTTTTTTTAAAAGGCATGAAATTTTAAAAAAATTTTTTTTTAAAAAAAATTTTTTCCGTTTTTTAAAAAAATTTTTTTTTAAAAAATTTTTTTAATTTTTTTTAAAAAATTTCCCCGGGGGTTTTTTCTTTTAAAAAAAAAATTTTTTTAAAAAAGGGTTCCCCTTAAAAAAACCCCCCTTTAAATTTTTTTTTCCCTTTTTTTTTTTAAAAAAAAAAATTTTTTAAAAAAAAAAAAAACCCCATGTGAAAACTTTAAAAATTTTTTTTATACAGAAAACAGGTTAATTCTCCTTTGTTTAAATTTACTGAAGATAACAAATTGTACGGATTTAAAAATAAGCTATTATTTTAAAAAAAAAAATTTGGGAAATTTTAAATTTAAAACCATAGAAAAGTAAAAAAATTGATTCATTAAATTGTTTTAAAAAAATTTTCCCATGAAAACATTTTTTTTGTGTTTCCGATTATGGGGTGCCCAAAGATAAGAGGGGAAAACAAAAAGGAATAACCCCTTTTTAACATAAAAAGACGCCATAATGGTAATTAGACGCAAGAGAAATCCCCAGGCTACGGTAACTTAAAATTTCGCTCTCGTTTTCAAATGTTCTGTATTTTTCTTGGACGTGTGAATCATAACGAGAGTTTCATCCACCCAACGATATTTTCTGTTTCCGTTATTATATGCTTGAGAGGATCAACAAAATTTTTCTCATATTTTAAATTTAAAAGCAGGAATTTAAAAATTTCCTTTGTAATTTTTCCCCGTGTAGCTAAAAAAAATTTTTCACTAATGAGTTAACCACTGTCGAGGTTTAACACGAAGAGTTTTTTAATGGAATAAAATATCTTGGGTAACCATTAGAATTTATAGGTCTAAATAGTGGCCCCTCAGTAACCGTACTTACGGAAAAAAAGGGATGAAAATAAAAAAGGGAAATTTTAATTCCCCTCATGGCCCCTTTTTTAGAGGATCTTTTTGGGAGATTCATAAATGTTTGGGAAGGGGCCTTTTCCAGAAAAAATTTTTGCAGCTTTTTTTGGTTCTTTTTCCTACCTGACTTTGAGTATGAAAATTTTTTAACAATTAAGAAAAAGGGGAAAGGGTCGGATTTCACTCTGTTAAAAACGTCTGTGTTTTGGGGAAAGCATAACTAGAAACAACATGCATGCTCTATAAAGGGTTTTGGGGCAATTTTTAAAAAATTTTAAAAATTTAGAAAAACATTTCAAGATCCAAATTGCAAAATTCTTTTTCAAATTAATTCAAAAGGTAAGAAAAAAATAATAATTTTCTTTTTAATTTTTAAGG
>BMAV01026979.1:0-26310 GCA_019973955.1 Trichonephila inaurata madagascariensis
TTAATTTATATTGCTTTGAACAGTGTAATCACGATTTTCTTTACTTCAAAATAAAAATTACTTTAATCGCTTCTGGTATTTAAAGTAGATAAACCTGGTCTTTTAATTTACATCATTTGTTTGTGGTTACTTAGTTAGTTATAACGCTTTACATCGACCAATAGGCAGCTGTTGCATTTTTAAGTATAAAAAATAATAATAACTACCATACTGTATTTTTTGGAAGTGTAGAAAAAGTACTTACGAAGAATTATGCCTAACAGAAAGTAATATTAACGTATTATACATTTCCAGATATAAATTATTTATTAATTATTTAAAGAGTCTATTACACAAAATTTGTAACAATGTTTTACTTTGCTGAGCAGAGATCAGTTTAGGAAGGTGTTTTCAAAAATCGACCCACAAGAGAATTACGGGGAGTTCAAAATAAAAATTCTTTTATCATCATCTTTTTAGGATCTATAGACTCTTAAAATTTAACAAGCATGGTTTTGTTCAGCTGAGATATGCAAATGCTTTTTTTGTTGTTAAAGAGCTTTTGTTTGATTTGCAATTAATGTAAATTAACTGATTAAAACTTCTTTTATCCTTTTTAATCTGTATTGCTTAATTTTTTTCTTAATTCACCCAAAGTGAAAAACGGGTGGTATGGCCTAGCTAGTAATTTTAATATATCAGACACATTTTAATGAAAAAAAAACACAAGTTATTATTTCAATTGATAGTAAGTCTAAAAATGTAATTCGGATTTTTCAAAAGTCCTAGAAAAATCTCTGTCAAGTTTCACAGTTATAAATAGACAAACTATTATTATTATAGGAGCAATTTCCATGAAAGGAGAATATTTTGATAATTATGTCATTTTTTCTTTATTTTTTACCAAAAGATTACATTTTAATATTTTTTTTATTCTAATGATATTTTAAAACAATTTTATTTGTATATTTTAATTCAAGTTACATTAAATATATAAAAAAATTGTTCATTTATAGAAAGTTATATTTGCAAGGGGTAGAAGTGGCTTATAACTCCAATTATCTGAATAGTAACATATTTATCAATGGACAAGGACTAACAGGTGACCATACGAAGACAAATCGATGTGTGTATACTCAAATAAATAATATAACAGATTATCTACAACAGTGTCGTATGATTGTATGGCATGTAAAAGATCCCTTAGGAGGTCTGTTTATTTTGATTCTCCGGAAAAATAAAACCTGGTACAAGTCTGGCACGGAGCCTGATGTCTCCCTCTAGGGGTGAAACTGGCGCCAAAATTACCTGCGGCGGATTGCATTCGCCTATAGGGCACCGCACTAAAATGTGATACCAGCTTCTGGGGGATGTATTAGGTCTGCAATGGTTAATGATCAATTCGCAGTCCATTAAAAACAAAAAAATCTACAACATTTCAAATCGCATCACAAGCTTGCTAATCTTAATTAATAAACAAACTTTACAACGCTCCAGAAATGGCTCTCTTAACATTTGCACTAGCACGAACTCACAGAAAAAAAAAGTCTCTCTCGTATCATAGTCAACGCGCTTAGCTGAGGTCTCTTCTGAATTAACTGATATTTGTATCAGAGAGCTTTTATATATCCATGAAATTTCTGCAAGCAGTCCGTTCTTCGACATCGAAATGTGTTGATTGAATGAATGGAATGGAAATGGAATTAGTGTGTCTCCAATGGAGTAGCTTTCCTTATTTAAATGTTCTTAGTCAAACACCTTTTGGAAAAATAATGCCTCAAAAAACTCCCATGAAAGAAGGAAAATGTAAGTTTCTTCGTTTATCCAGCAGTGTCCTGAAGCCTTGAATTAAATGATGGTTTTCAAAATCAAAACAAAGAATGAAGTTTAGTTTTCAAATAGAATAATCATATCAAATTTTCTCAGCTAAACGAAAACGAGTGTTGTTTAAGCCCGAAACTTTAAATATCCAGTCAACGAAGCCAGCTTGGAAAATTCGAAATGTAATTTAGAGTAAGAAACAAAGGAATAAATGTGACGCAGTGGAATGGTTCCAGGAAGTGCCTCAGCCAAATCTTCCAAGCCAAGTTCGCCTGTGCCTGTATTTTGCCTTGAATAAAATGGATGAATGAAAAGTCAAAACTGAATCAGTGTCATCTCAAATTAAAATGTCACTGTGTGGAAGGAATATGCCAAATGAGTTTCTTCAAGCTACCAATGTTTCAATGGCAATAAAATGAGGTTTAAAAAAGGTTATTTTGAACAGGAAGCCAATTAATGTTTCTCGTGTTAAAAATCCAAGTCATTTCAAAAAGTTCTTCAGTTTTGGTGTTGTTAAAGGATACAAGAATAAATAATTCCAAATTTTGCTTTTGACTGTTTTTGTTTAAATTTTTTAAAAACAAATTGTCTTCCCAGCCTCCGGTTTTAAAACCGATTTATGAAGTTCAAAATACCCTGGTTCTGAAAGGCTATTTTTGCTGAAACCATGCCCACTGACGGGTACCTTACGAATGTCGATCACTTGATGGTTAAAGAAATGAAGGCCTCGTGCCTTTTAAACCGGCCTTTGTCGTTTGATGGTGTTTAGTGGATTGGCCCGATCAGCCCGGAACTTATTTCGGAAAACGCAAAGGTGTTTCACGATAGCCATGTCGTCGATGCACAGAAAAATGAGCTTAAGCATTAAAAAATTAAACAAAACAGAATCCTATTTCAAAAACAATGGAATCGAATTTGTTTTATAGAGAGTCAAAAGGAATTTTTTAAATAAACAAAGTTAGTAGTTTCAATGGCAATAGTGAGAAAGTTCAACACAAAGTTTATAAAGCCACCAAGATGTCCAAAAGTTAATGGAATCTGTCAAAACCCGAAGTTTAGAATTTCGGAAGTTCTTTGTTTTTATACACGTTATTACAGTTGAAGGGAAGTTAGTTTTTTGTAAAAAATGCTTTGAAAAGAGCCTTAAGCTCTAGCTTTCAGCGAAACGTTTTCTTTTTGCCGTCACTTAAAAAACAATTTTGTACGCAAGTGGTTCGAATCTTATATGACTAAATATCATGAAAAATCCATATTTAAAAAGTTTTTAAAATCTAACGAATGGAATGGAATTTTCTGTTCTTAGTCGAAATGTCATTTTCATCAAAACCAAATAATTTACTCATCGTAATGAATGTGTTTGTCCCGAAAACCCTCATTTGTCAAAGAATTATCAGTAAAAACAAAAGCAAAATCCAAAAACAACGTCCCCTGTAATCTAAAGCCGCTCAAAGTCCTGGGAAAAGCCAGCAATGTGAAATGGAAAATTTGTTTTAGAAAGTTGATCTTTAATTTATAAACCATGATTCCTTTTAATAATGGCTTAAACCTAAAAATAAAGTTTCACAAACATTTCTATGAAGCCAAAAAAAAGCATCATGTTCTTTTAACGGAAGTAAAGAAAAAACGTAAAAGTGAAGTTTATCGAAGTTAGTTTGTTATTAAGAAATGGCCTTAAATAAAATGCTTAATTTTAAGATGGTTTTATACAAAGGTGTGTGTGTGTGTGTGTGTGTGTGTGTGTGTGTGTGTGTGTGTGTGTGTGTGTGTGTGTGTGTGTGTGTGTGTGTGTGTGTGTGTGTGTGTGTGTGTGTGTGTGTGTGTGTGTGTGTGTGTGTGTGTGTGTGTGTGTGTGTGTGCAGCTCTCCAGAGCCCACCAGTTGAAAATAATTTTTCCAAACTTCGTATTAAGTAAAACAAAGAAGGAAGTTTAGTTTTTCCTAAAGGTTTAAAAATCTAGTTCTAGCCTGTTTTTATCAAATTTTAAATACTTTTTACCCTAAAAGTCAAATTTTTATATTTTCAATCTATCAAATATAAATTATCCATAATGCTTTTTAGCCCTGCCCCAAAAAGTAAAAAATGACAAATTTAAAGTTCTAAAACAAGTCAAATATATATATATGAGCAAGAAGTCAAAAAGTTCCGGGAAGGAAGTTCAAGTCAGCAAATAAAGCCAGTATATAGTGTTGTCATGTCAGCCCAGTCAGGGCAAGTAGCCCAAAAAGTTCGCGGAAATCCTTTTAAAGCCCTTTCAAGTCTTTCTCGATTTCATTCCCATCTCAACCTGGCAGCTTGCTCTAGTGTTTAAACAGAAAAGTTAAGCACGTTTCTTCAGCAGCCAGTTCTCTACCTGTCCATGTCAACGAATGCTCGAATGGGTCTCATTTCTTTTAACTGTGAAGTACGGCTTCCTGGAACGCCCAGCAGTTTATGCCGTTTGTTTCAAAACCATCAGCAGTTAAATTGTGGATGTTTATTTTAAATGAATGGCCTCGAAAATATCCCAGTTCCAGATTTCTCTAAAATGCGTCCTACCTCTGTTCTAAAGTTAAAGAAGCTCTCAGTCTCAATGCTCATCTTGATAGAATTCTGAAAGTCTTTTAAAGCAAGGTCACAATGGGCTTACCAGTCTTAGCAATTCTTCTGAACAAAGTACTCAGAGCCTTCTAATGAAATTAAACATCTGTAAAGCACACAAATTCTGGTGCTTAAAAGCCTAAATCCAAAGAGGCTGCTCCCAAAACAAGCCCCAGACTTTGACTCAGTAAAATGCGCAAAGGCAAGCCGTAGTTCCCAGCAGCAGTTATTGTTTTAAGCAGAATACCAGGTTCGTTATGCTTTTAGTTTGGAAGGAGTGTTGACCAAAGCCTGTACAAAGTGTTCTCAAAGCTTTAGCTTTTCCGTGCCACACACCAGCAAAAATAGCTGCGTTAAAGTAGGAAGCTCACCCGATGGCGTAAAATCCGCCCCCGCGCATAGTTTTGCGTTAAAACGTTGTTTCCGCAGCCTTCTGAAATTGAATCATCACCTAAAACACCGGAATGAATCGTTCCTCGTTGTTGAAAGCATTTTCGTGTTTGCTTCCTTCAAAACACTGTGAGCTCATTCGCAGCTTTTGCAAAGTTGCATCAACATATGTTCGGCCCCGACAGAAGGATTTAGCGAAATGCTGGAGGTGTGATGAGCACGCCCAGCGTTTAGAATTTTATCAATTTAATCTCCCCAATCAATTTTTGCTTCGAATGTTCTCCCAAATCAAGAAACCGAATTTAATTTTCCAGTGTTCCAGTAGTCTGAAAGAATTTATGTTTTTTTTGCCATGTATTTAAAGCTCACCAATTCCTAAAGTTCCAAGAGTGAGCCTCAAAACACCTGGGTGGAGTCAGCCAGTAGTCCTGCTCTGTGCCTTCATCGTTCACCGTTTGCCTGTTTACCCAACAACCACGAACCCAAGCAATCAAACAGCTGGCTTTACTGTTTAAGCTATGTCAAAATCTCGCACATTTGCTCCTCAAACAGCCTAAAAAGCAATATTTATCGAATTGCTTAGCAGAATGGAAGTAAAGCCTTTAAAAAATGAAGGAACTGGTGCCACGGTTTTTAAACCCCAAAATGTTGGCTTTTTCTGCCGCGTTCAAAATACAATAGAATGAAAAAAGTTAGTTCTTTGCTCTAAAGCGAATTAAATTTATTGAGGTGAAGGCAGCTGCTTTTTTTAAAAGCATCGTAATCATATCGAAACCAGTCATGTCACTTTTCAAATGATTTGAAGGATCTTTCTTTCGGTGGTTTCATGTCAGCATTTCGTCATCCCTGAAGTTTTGCATTTGAAGAATCCAGTTCTTACCCGTTTATAAATTCTGCCAGTGAATAAAAGTTAGCGACAAATGCCGAAGCAATTTGAAGGAACCTCTCAAAAGTTCTAAAAACAGAAATCAAAGAAGAAAATGAAATGTTGGTTAGAAATGTTTGTGTTTTACAACCCATGAATAAATCGATTCCAAGCTTCACCAAATGCTTTTGAAAATTTTAAGCCGCGTTGTTAAAAAACGCCCTGCCACCAATGCCGAATAAAACGCGAAAAGAATCAGAAGTTCAAAAACAAAACAGGCACCAATTAGCTCATTACTGAAAGGTGCTAAAATCCCACCGCAGAATTGAGGAATGGGAAATGTTTCAACGACGACATACCCAACAAGATAAATAAAGTAGAATGGAGTCAATAGAATCGAAGAAAAGCGTTAATTCTGGCAGTGTTTCTTCTATGCCGAAAAGCCAGCCTTTGACCCTGCAGCAGCTCACAAAATCAGGTTTATAAACTCTATTGGCAGCACCCAGCCAGTGCATTTCTGTGCAGTTTTAGCCATGCCTGCGCAGCGATCACAGCTCATGTGTAATTAAACTCCATCGACTGCCCAAATGGCGCAGGCCTGGTACCCCCTGAAATGATTCGTAAGAATTTTGAAGGTTTGCCTGCATTAATTGTATTAACGTATTGCTTCCGGTTCTAGAATGCCAAGATTCCGGTGATGAAAACGTTACAATGTTCCACCACTTATATGTTTGAAAGCCAAATGCCAGTTGGTTCGTTTTCAAAGTCGTTATGTTAACAGTCTTGTATTCCAATTCATACTGAAGTGAATCTCGAATGTAATTAAGTTGTGGAAAATGCAGTTTTGAGCATGGATCCATGGGATTTTAGCTTCTTCTTAATTCTCTGAAAAATGAACAAGTTTTTATCCTGGGTAATATTTTAGCCAAAGTAATACTGGATTTGCTAACAAATTTATAAATTTTGAATATCCGCAGATTTCGAAATTTATTCCACAGTATTTTGTTCCCGAATTTTTGCCAGTTGTCGAAGCACTTCGGAATTTTAAAACCAGCCAGTAGCTTCAGCAGTGCCCCATTTCAACGTTTATCAGCTTTATCTACGTTTTTCACTTTGCACTACCATTTGCCATACCGCAAGGCCCAGGTCATCTTTCGCAAGCTTTGTAAATTTAAAATATTAACGGATGGAAGTAAAACCCTTTGCAATCGTACTCCTTTAGTTAAAGTTTGCGCAATTTCGGTACCCAATGCGCTTTGAAAAGCCGCATTCACCTACATATTAAAGTCCATGTTTTTTCACTTAAACGAGTAGGAAGTTCTTTTCAAAACCCTTTTGTCATTCCATCAGAAATTAAAATATTTTTACAATGCACGTTTGAAATGACTTGGAAACGCCAGTTTTTAATTTTAAGCCTAAAAAAGCCCATCGTTAAGTTTGTACTAAAAATAAGCCAGCAGCGTACAAAAGCGGTACTGATTTCGAAAAGTCGTTTCATTGAATGATAAATTTCAGTATTTCTCTAGATTTTAATTTAGTTTACCTTGGTTTCCATAATGTTTTAAGCTTCTCAAAATTTCAAGCCTTAAAAAAAGCCAAGATTTTTGTGTGGAGGGAATTTGGACTTATTCTTTAAAATTTCAGAATATACTAAAGAGAAAAATTGGTTGGGAAAATGGTTCAAAGTTAAGAATTTGATTTTTCTATAATCAACCTTAAATAATGTATTCATCACTTTTGCCTTCTGCCTTAATAAATACATCTATTTATGTACACTTTACATTATAACCTAAACTTTGATTATAACATACCAGAACTTTGATTATGACAAGTAATATGAAAAAAATTATCTCTTGATTCCATGAAATAAACAAAGGGTTTTATTTTAGTTTCGCGATTTATCAAATAATTACAATTAAGATAAATATGTATATACATATGACAGACTCATAATATTAAGTGATAATTAATTTTCATTAATTTTAATTAAATTATTGTATTGTCATCCAAAATAAACGTGTATATAAAACTGTAATGCAACTGAATGGTTTAAAACTTGAGAAAAAAAATGTTTTAAAGTTTTGTCCCAAAACGCTAAAAATGAAGTCAACGTGACTGTATCTGTAATTCTTGAAATAATTAGTTTCAGTCAATTGTTGTTAATTAATTATAATTAAATTATCGTATTGTCACCCAAACCAATCGCGTATAAAAAATTTCAGCTCAAATGAGTGCTTTAAAATGTATTTTATTAACGACTGAAAATTTCAACAAGAACTAATAGTAGGAATTGAAAAAAGTATACCTTAAATGTAAAATATAAAGCTAGAAAATGACGATTTTCTTTTGTTCATTTATGTTTGAAATATTTTTAATCCCTTCGCTTGATATTAGATTATGGGTAAAAAATTTCAGTTTCGAACTCAAATGATTCGGCATGTATATATTTATTAAAACCTGTCATCAAATGAAAACAATAATTTTAAAATCATAATCATTAGTGCGTATTCATATATATATATATATATATATATATATATATATATATATATATATATTTACATATTTGAAAAATATAAGAAAAACTTACAAGACTATAAACCATTTATCACATCCAGGAACTGAATTCATAGTATCATTGCTAATACCTATTCATTCAATTCAAATAATCTCTTCTTATGAATGTGAATTTGGTATATCATTTTCAAATGACATCAACGAAATTCTAAAATATGTTGTTTAATTCTCTTTAAAATTCTAAAACATAATTGAGCATTTTCCATTTACTTCCTAATCATTCATCGAGTTTGATATGTTTACCATTTCTTTTCGAATTAAAGATCCATCTCGCAAACTAATGATTAATTTCTCCCCACAGTTAATCTAAATGAGTTAAGCAAGCAAAGGTGTCTGCTCATTCCAGCATATTACTAATGATTAAATTATTCACCTCGTCTAGTTAAACACTTTGAATACAAACTTTTAGGTTTCAATCAAAATAGGCTTCTCTTGTCTTTTAACTCTTTAAACCAGAACTCCCAACCTTTTTGTCGAACCTGTCAACATTTGATAACTTTAACTCGGTCAGCTAGGGGGGCGTTGATTGTTTATATTTTAGATTGTTTTGATTTTATAACTTTAATTTTACCAGGCCGAGAAACGTTTCTTAGAATAAAAGAGTATTAATTCAAAAAATAAATATTAAGTCAGCGTCGTCGGGACGCCCCTATGGGCATGAGAATCTCTAAAAGGTCGTTACTGCTATTATTGAGAAATCCATAGCAAAAGATTGCTATACTAAAAAATATTGATTTGAATGAGTAAACAGCAAATTTAATTTTAATAAAAATAAAATACAATATTTACTTGTACACTGAAATGGCGAAACTCTGGTAAATGTGGCAGTACTGCGCAATGTCTTTTATAATTAACAATGCTAAGTTAAGAATGTGCTTAATAATTACTGTGTGACCCCATGGGTTTGTCATGGCATAAAATTAGATACAAAATTAACACTTTTCTTGATAATCGCGGTTCATTAACGATGCTATGCAATTCGCTCCCTACGCTACTCGTTTTCTGATGGTGGCGCGTATGATGTACGAGGGAAGAGGGAAGAAAAGAAATAAATAAAGCATTGTAACCTTCAGCAGCAAATCCCTTCGCAAACACTGTCAAGTTTCTCTTGCTGTATTCCAAAGTCTTCTGAATACTTTTATGAAGAGCAGTGCCCAGAACAGATCTCACTTCAAAAAGACGTATATATACGTACAGGGCAATTAACGCTTTGTTTCAGTGAGACGCTGGTGGTACTTAGGAGGTTAAAGTCGTATTGTAGCTTTAGCGACAAAGTTTTAAAAGATTAATTAAATACATTGTGTTATTTTATGCGGAGTATGTAAGTAAATTATATTATTGGATACTGGGCCGCAAATATTGAAAGTTTGAGAAGCACTGTATTAAGTGATTCTACATGGATTTTAAAGTTTTTTCCATGGGAAGTCATACATTCCCGAAAGAAATATACCACATTAAATAAAATGGAAATAATATAATATTCCTTGGAACCCTGTCCACGGCCAGGAGTTTAGGGACCAAAAAAAATTACCCACTGCTATAAGGGGACTACTACTTATTAAAAATTACTTTAACCGATTTCCCCATACCCTGTATGGGCAATGAATACTTTTACTTTCAGACCTGCACAGTTTTCTTTTCTGAAATTATGGACAGGGACGTCTTAAGACTTCTTGAGGCCCTGGGCTCCTATGCAAAATCAGGCCCCACCTGTGACACTTACAAGTAGATAGTATATTACATACTTTGTCAGATACTCGCACAAAGGTTTACCTTAAACAAATAAATGTGTATGACTCACAATCTCAGAAACCTAGGCACAAACCACAGTCTGACCGGATCATACCTTTTCCTGTGGCTGATTAATGTTGGTGTAATGACTTAGGTTTAGGATATTGGTGTATTTTATTTCTGTATTCTGCAGCCCCGTATTGTTATAAATGGGATGTTTAAATACCTTCAGATTGTGAAAATGGCAAAATTGTTTTAAAATATTACAATAAAATTTTGTTGTTAATTATTTTGTTGTAATGAATGAATCTATTTTTCAAAAATATTTTGAGAAAATGTTTTGTTATAAATATCTTTTGCCTTATATAGCTCAGACCTGTTGTAATTAACCCAGAATTTTGAAATATATAACTTAGGCGGTTTATCCATGTTTTAGACCGACAGAGGGGAGTAATTTGTTAAAACGCCAATAATTATTTTAATGTTAGAATTGAAAAATACGAATTTTTTTTTGTGGTCATGCTGGAGCCTTCGGCCACAGTTTGGGTATCAAAAGGTTACAAATATTTTGTTGTTTTGTTTTAAGCAAAATATTATATTTGTAATTTTTTTTAATTTAAAATGTTCCAAAATTTTATACACGTGTATTTTAATCTATGACATTAAATATCATGAAAAATTATCCATTTATGCCTTTTTTTTAAAATCGCGGTCCTGAACGTAGTCGCATAATCTTAATAAGGCAGTTCCTATTCACTGTGGCATTTATTTCGAAATTCTAGCTTTTCTGGAGTAATACAGGAATATCCTTCAACCATTAAAATTATTTTGATCCTTATCTTACAGTGGCCGGAAATGAGAATAATAGGTCTTATCGAGGCTGGAGGGCCTTAGCCTCGCACCAGTTGGGTCTACGCCTTGCTGCATCCGGACTACGTCTGGTGAACCTGCGGATTTTAAAAGTTCATAAATGGATAATTTTCTGCGATATTTAGTGTCACTTAGATTAGAATATTACGTATAAAATCTCAGGTTTTAGAGCGGATTGATTTTGACAGAAAATAAAAATTATTAAAATTACAATTTCATTTTAAGCAAAAAATTAACTTAGAATAAATCCTCGTTATTTCCCCAAATGTCCATCTTTTGTTAAAATGCTTCTATTATAATAATATTTTGTCTGTATGTAGCCTGTGACCTCTCTACAGATGCCTAACTATGGTTTTAAATATTCACATTATTTTCAGAGTTGGCAACCAATTGAAATAATTATCGGCGTTTTTTTCTCTGAAAAAATTTCTCCACTTTGTTGTCGTAAAACATGGATAAACCCTCTCTAAGTTATACATTCTCAAAAATTCTAGTTTGATTCTGTAGAGAGATCTGCACTATATACAGGCAAAATATTATTATAATAGAAGTATTTTTCATTAACAGGAGAATATTTTGAAAATGGGTCATTCTATGTTCACCTTTTGTCAAAATATCAAAAATTTAAATAATTTTTATTGGAATACTATTCTCAAAACAATTTTATGTACATTTTCTAATCTAAGTGACACTAAATATCATAAATATTATCCATCTATATGCTTTTGTATAATCACGGTTCCGAAAGTAGACGGATACCTTAAGACATCCCAGATTATGTATAAAATAAATAACAAAAACACTCTCTTGTGAAAGACTTAATTAATTCAATTGACAAAAATTGGTAAAAAAATCAAATCTATATTTATTATTTTTTTTAGTCTAAATTATATTTTGTGTACAACTTTTCTACAAACTCACAAAATTTGAAGCTCTAAATTTAAAAAACGCAGAGTTATGATTGCTTTTACGTTTGTTTTTGTTCACATCCCTATGGCAATTCAAAAACTTTAAACTGACTTATCTCAGAAAGATGAAATAATTAGTTCGTCTTCGTTTAAAATGCTAAGGATTTTTTTCTGTTGCGCTTAATACTCGGACAAAATTTTCACTTGTTGCTAATACTACATGGAACAAAAGCTGGTATGCATTTTTCAATCAAAGCAATACTATTTTTTAAAAAAAAATAATTGAGGTTTTAATTTACCCATTGCTTAAGGAATTTTCAATAAGCATTCATTAAAGGAAGTATTGTACCAATCATGTTATCACAAAAACCACACGGACTTTAGTTATACATAGTTTAACGTACTTGTATATAAAATTTCATAAATGTACGTCAACTTTGTTGGAGGAATAGCATTTTAAAATCACTTCAAAAGTTTCAAAGTTTTCCCTTAAAAATTAATTGGTTAACTTTTTATAAAATTTTGAGCACAAAATCTGTTTTACATCATACATAGATATAGGAGGCAACCAAAAGAATTATGAAAATCATATTGTAATTAATAGCTGTAGGAGTAAAAAAATCAATAATTTAATTTCTAGTCACGCGCTACTCGTCAATTTTCACAAATCGTCACGGAACAATACGATGACGGTGTAAATTTGTATAAGCTACAAATAAATATATAAACATTTACATTTATCTATAAAGTTTGTTAATTTTTATTTCTTTATAACTTTTTTGAATATTTAGTAATGAATAAATATCATTACCAGTATTTTTTTTTTCCTTATTTCTTAAGGTATTCGACTACGTTCGGAACCGTGATTTTTCAAAAGCACATAAATGGATAATATTTATGATATTTAGTGACACTTAGATTAGAAAAAGTATATAAAATTGTTTTAAGAATAGTATTACAATAAAAAATTATTTAAGTACACAATTTTGACAAAAAATAAACATAGAATGACCCATTTTCAGAATATTCTCCTTTTGTGAAAAATGCTTCTATTATAATAATATTTTGCCTGTATATATCTCAGACCTCTGTAAAGAGGCTCAACTAGAATTTTGGAAATATATAACTTAGAAGTAGGTTTATCTATATTTTACGACAACAGAGGGGAGAAATTTTAAGAAAAAAACGCCGATAATTATATTTCAATGGATTGCAACTCTGAAAATAATGTGAATTTTTCAAAAATCATAGTTGAGCCTCTGTAGAGAGGTCTGAGCTATATACAGGCAAAATATTATTATAATAGAAGTATTTTTCACAAAAGGAGGACATTTTGAAAAATGCTTATTCTAAGTTAATTTTTTTGCCAAAATATTGTATTTAAATAAATTTTTTTGTCAAAATGTCCTTAAAACAATTTTATACATGTATTCTAATCTAAGTAACACTAAATATCATGAAAATTATCCATTTATGCGCCTTTTTAAAATCCCGGTTCCGAGCATAGTCGGATACCTTAAAGTTGGATTACTTATATCTTGCTTCTTTCTCAGTTTCAAATAACAAGAAACAATTATTTAATGTGATCTCTCCCATCAATCTACTTTTGTTATCATCAAATTCTTAACCATTTTAACGACTGGTTATATAAAACCAGATTACATCTCTCAGATCCTTAAAGTAAATGTAAATAACCGAAAAGTGAAGAAAAGTCTTAATGGATTTTAAGATGTTATTCAACTAACACTCAATTTAATTACCCTTAAAAGAGAGGTTTTATGGTAAAAATAAAACTTCACAATGCTATTCACTGCACAGAGGGTCACATCTTGGGATGTACATTATTTTGCGCGGTCTTGGTGAAAGTATTCAATTTTATCCCTAACGCCATAGTTTCGAAAATTCTAAAGTTTTCAGTAAATAACAATGTACCGTGGGGTTTTCCCTTGTTTTTAAAGAATACATCTTCATCGAAAAAACACCCCCTTTTAATTTTTTGAAAAAACAAAAATGATTCAAAAAAATCACATCAATTAAAATCGTATTTACTAACAAGCATGATAATGAAGTGTAAATTTAATTGATGTTTACTCTACAGTTTTTGATGTTTTTAATTAATAATTTCTGAAAAGTTACTATTGTATCTCAACTATGCTCCTTTTTTGAAAAGTTACTATGTTGTCAGTATGTTGCTAAAAATTAGTTAAAAATCTCTAATTATTAAAAAAAACTATAAAATTACTAAAAATTATATTGTAATTTCATTCAAAATTATGTTAAGCTTTTTCATCCAAAAATTTAATTAGCAAGCATCTGTATAATGCTGTTTTCACAAAAAAAAAATTCTAACAATATTTCACTTGGAGTGTATATAAGACAAATATAAATCTATATTTACAGCATAAACTGTGTGAAAATTGTCTTTTACACAGAATCATTCGATATTCATTAAATAAGACAATCAATGCACTTTATCTTCATCAAAGTAAAAAGCTCTCGAATCTTTGCAGAAACGGGATTGAATATGTGACAATCATATGTCACAATCAATGACTGTTTGTTATTTCTCAGCTGTCTGAATATCTGTAGCGTAATTATTTCCTAAAGTAACATTGTAGATGCAATTCGTTGTTAGCGATTTAGCGTTGTTGCGTTGTTTTCCAAATACTTACACATACTTTTTTTTGTTTCTTCTCTATACACCATAACATCTAAAATAAAAATAAAGAAAATAGGGGCGGAAGTTTTGAAAAATATTGTTCGAATGTTAAATTCATTAAATTTATTTCAAAATTATGCAGTTTCATCATATTGCTTCTTTGAAAGTATCAGTAAATCAAAATTATTTTTGCTCATGATTATTATTATACATCTTTTAAAAAACATTTAAAATAATGAGATGTGTGACTTAATTTGTAATCTTAATCAAAATGTGTTGAATCGTTATCAAATATGTACTATTTCACAGTGTTAAGCATTTCATTTACGTCATTATCTCTGCTTACTGAGAGGATATATTCATGACTGAAAGCAATTTAAGCGTTGCAGAGCTGTTGTGTGAGATAGGAATATAATTAGATGACCCCCCAGAGGGCAGAATCTGCTTCCAAGTACAGATTCCAGAGAAGCAGTGTCAAACGAGGTGTGCATAGTGTTGAGCAAGCATGTGTAATGTATGAGAGAAGTACACAAACGAAATCTCTAGAGTTTGCTGCATCAAACATTGATTTAATCCCTTGCAGGTAAATGACATGAGTTATGTGGCTTAAAGTACAGGTCTTCAATCCATGGCCCACTCATAGGATTTTAGTGATCCTCATTTAAATTTCAGGCTATTTTTTTTAAAAAAAGGCCTTGCCTGCTTTTGTCGTTAAAAACGCCATTTTTTCTGTTATTCTTGATGTTTAAAACATTTCACCGATGCTTTTGAAATCTATTTGAGATAAAATTTTCTGAAAACGGAGCATTTTTCAAAAATTTCACTGTATCTTAAATAGTTTTCAATATGAAAAATATGACTATGCATAAAGTCTCAGAACTTTTCGGAAAAAGGCAGACTCTTATCTTTAACAGGTTTTTAATATTTTTAATTCGACCTCCACTTAACTTTTTTGAAACCTATGTATATATACAAGTCATCGGCCTAATTATCAGAATGCGTAACTCCTTCTGGGATGTTAATTCGATGAAGAATACCTACGCACCAAATTGTAGTTTATGTTCGCCAAGATGGGCGATAGCATTACAATATTTCAAATTTTGTTTCCCTATATCTTCTTAATCCGTTGATTTGCAAAACAAATTTTTAAACATTTTTAAAATTTTTTTGTATGTATTTTTGGAACTTTGACTTATTTTACCATTTTAAAGGCAGATTAATTCGAAATTTTACTTGTCAAAGAAACCCATGAAATCAATAAATTTAAAATTTGTTTATTGTCTACAGATCCCAAAAAAATAAGGATTTAAGATTTAGTCTAATTTAATTTTATCCCAAAGATTTGGAATAATTGCATATACCATTTCAATTTATAATTATCTCATTACAAATTTGGATTTTAAATAAAAGACCTACCCTTAAAAGGTGCACCCCTAAAAATGAAAAGGCTTGTTATTAATACAGATAAAACAAACAAAAAGTGTTCTTTATGTGAGACAGGAGAGGGTGGGTGAATTAGTAATTTCTTACCATAACATAAGACTAGTTTTTCTGAAAATGGAAATAAAAAAAAGACTCGTGCTTATAAAAAAAAAAATAATTTATGTTCTGACTGCTAAATATTTTTGTATTTTTATAAAGCAATACGTTTAGAAGTGATGATACGAATTCAGTATAGAAATAAGTTTAAAAGGGGATAAATTAATGTTCTAACTGCTAAATATTTTCTTATGTTGATAAAGCAATACATTTAGAAGTGATGATACGAATTAACATTACAGCAATGCGTTTAAAAGGCGATAACATGATTGACATTGGATACTTATTCTTACACACTTTTATTAGTTAGACCTGTATCTATAGAGACGGAATCTTTGAAATAAAACGATAGGGGACTCATACGAGAGCCCGTAAACTGAGAGAATAAGTACCCTTCAGGCCCATTAATTAATATCCATTGAAGAACAAGACTAATTTTAGCAGCCACATAATGCCGGCTCCAAATATCAAACTCAACGATAAATTCAACAAATAATAAATGATAGTTTTAAAAACTAAAAAAAAACAGGCTTTTATTGTAGATTGATATAAAAAATGAAAAACAAATTGTATTTTTTAAAAAAGAAACGAGTCTTACAGTAGTCACATATCATGTGTAACATCTGACATGTTATAATATTAAGTTTTTTCCTGCAAAAAATATGAATTGGGTATGATTGGAAATAATTTTCTATCGAATAATTATATCTTTAATGAAAATTGTAATTAATTAGCAAAAGGAGTAATGCAATATTTTATCAAAAATAATTATTCTTGTTCAATTTGGGGAAGAGCGGAGACAATAGACTTATGATCACTAAAATATGACACATATACTTGTGATTTCAAAGTATTTAAAAGCCGTTGAAAAACATCGTCAATAACAGTACCACTGTTAACAGTCGAAACATTCTAATTTGCGTTCATTTCGTGCTTGAGTTCATCATTCATAAAAGCTATGAGCAGCTCAGCTTTTGGCAAACTGAAGTTAAAGTTAAAATCACCACTCAAAATCAGGGGAAGCGAATGATAATTTTTTTAAAAGAGCAGAACCACCTTCGTTTTATGGTAAAACTACAAAATGCAGGAAATCTTTAATTTTTTTTAACCGTTTGATTCGAAGAAATGTATACGACCACCGAAATCACTGTTTGTCCATTGTCAAATAAGCATTCTGCCGCACTTATGTCCCCGAATATCATGACTAACGGATTTAGTCAAGCACTCGAGTGCTTGATGGCTACTAGAGTTGGACCCCCATGAGAGTGTATCGAAAAGCACAGCCACACACTCTCATTGATCACATCAAGTAGCACGCTCTTACGTCACATCCTGTTACACACATCTGTCCCTTTTCACGAAATCACTCCCACAAATATCCAACAACCAAGAGTAAAGATGTTACACATCAAAAAACTAATAAACACTCTTTTATAATGAATCGAGCTAAAAAGTAAAAAAAAATAATTCTTAATATAAGAATAAAATAATTAACGAGAAAATTAATGTCATTGTGGTAAAAGCGTGGAGTGCTTTGTATTACATTTTTACAATTACTCAGCATTTCGGAATAGAAATAGTAAGAAATCATAACAATTAATATAGAGCACCTCACACTTTTACCTCAATGACATTAATTTTCTCGTTACCCTTTTATTTTTATATTAAAATTTTTTCTAGTTCGATTCACTAAACGTATATTTTAGTTTTTTTTTAAAAAATGTAATTTTATAAAATTTCTTAATTTTAATATGTTTTTGACAGTCTTGTGGCCCGAGGATCACTGTAAATTTATTGATGCGACCTACGGATCATTGTAAACTTATTAATTTGTCCCTCGAGCATAAAAGGTTAAAGACCCCTAGCTTAAGGGATTTAGTTATAAGCTGAGTAATAATTTTTTCTCAACAGATTTAAGAAAATCTCTTAAAGAGAAATATGTATTGTTTCTGAAAGAATTTAATAATAGACAAAACATTGTACTATTCGTATAGTCTTATTATTTTTATCACTTAGTATGCAATGTTTACAAAAAAAGTGAGTATTTATTTAAGTCACGCCTTAAAGCAAAACAAGGGCTAATGGTGGTGGATTTCTTATTTTTGAAGTGCGGTCAAGAGACGAGGACGATACATGAGGTGGCAACCCACTCTCCTTACTTCCACATTAACCACTTCCCAGCTTTTCCCGAGTTAAGCTTGGGCAAGTGAAACGTACCATCCTGATACATCCCAAGTGTAGCTCGGACACTGTGAAAATTTACACTGTGCAATCGGTCTTTCCCAAATTATTGCACGGTTTTTTTCATGGTTTTGAATAATTGAGAAGTATCATTTTATTTTTTCTTATAAATAGGTTTAAAAATTGTTCTCTTCATTTATTTCATGAAGTATCAAATTCCATAATCATCATG
The DNA here is from genome assembly GCA_019973955.1 of Trichonephila inaurata madagascariensis. NCBI lineage: Eukaryota > Metazoa > Arthropoda > Arachnida > Araneae > Nephilidae > Trichonephila > Trichonephila inaurata. The sequence goes on from BMAV01026979.1 coordinate 18,330, forward strand.
GGTGTAAAGTTATCCTAAGATATCCTGTAGGTTTTTAAATAAAATGTTTTTTTTTTCCTCAATCAAAATACCTAAAAAATACTTATAATCATTAAACGACTTACTTAACTGATACCTAATAAAAACACATTTACTTATCTTTAAAGGACTGTCTTATAGACTTTCATCTTATAGGCTATCTAAAGGACTTCAGCTGTCTCCTCTAGTAGATTTATTCAAGTCCCTTTTCCTAGAGACCGCCACTCTATGAGATTATTAAGCACTCTCGTTTATTGCTATACTACTACACTGCTGATACTGCGAATACTCTGAAATCTCTCTCCCTCTCATTTAAATTCTGATTAAATAGCAAAGTAGACGGTGGGCCAAATAAGACCTAACAATGTTAAACACAACTCACTTTTTTATTTTTTGATATAATTTTTTTTTTCATCTTGTAGGTCATAATTGAATTCTCGGAAATTTATTATGGAACCATACAGTACAAAACAATGCGTTAAAATTATAGAGTTTTTCTGTTCTTGTCAACGATCAATTATTACTAGCTGCATGGCCCGGAGTTGCACGGGCTTTTTTTACTTCTATAAATTTTCCCTTTCTTCATAAAATCAGCACTTCTGATACTCTCTTTCAAAATAACTTGCACCCCCACCCTCCTACGCTTAACCCGGCGTTGCTAGGGCTTTCACCGAGTGTATAACTAAAAATTTCCTGTTTCGAAACTTTTTCGATTCTTTCCTTTGTCAGACAGGTTTATCCCCCCGGCGTTTCACAGACATTTTTAAATGCATAACACATTGTCATGGAAATTCCCCTTCCCCTCTTGCTATCAGAGCTCTCAAGTAAGTGAACATTCGCCGATTCTTAAACAACTTGACAGGTGAAGCCATCTAGTGGCACAATAAGTAACAAAATATTGCAAAAATAAAATTTCTAAAAAAAATTTTCGACATTTTATTTTTTAAATCACTAACTGTAAAAGATCAAAGTATGAGTTTTTTAAAAATCATTTTCATATAAACGCATCGATATTGATTCATTTTAGAAAAATCATAAAATATGTTAAGTATCGTTGTTTTGTTAAAAAAAAAATTATACTGTATTGTAATGAAATGAATTATCTTTCCAATTACAAAATTGCTGGCTGAGTTATTAACTGCGCGAATAAATTTGGAGTATTTTTTTAAAAAATCATAAAAACTAAGCGATGATGTTGTTTCGAACCCTCGTACAAAAGTTACTAATGCAGCACTCTAAGCGACCTATCCTCGAAATCCTTAGAAAAAAAGAAATGAAAGACCTTTAAAATAAAAGGAAGAGATATTCAATTTCGTTTTGCGTTATTTGTTAAAGTTTTAATTTTATGTTCGGACTTCATTTTTAAGTTAGTGCTTTCAAACTTCATATATCGATTGCAACTAACGGTAATTTTTCTTTAAAAATGTAACAAAAATAATGCTTAAATATTTCTAGCAAAAAAACGAAAACACAATTTTTTTAAAAAATACCGTAATTTTTAAGCAATTTTTTCAATCTTTGTACAGATTACGGATAATATCGTTTTACACACGGAAAAAAGGTTTCGTGAGATTACTTTTATAAATAAAGAAATCATTAAGTATTTAAATAAAATTTTGAGTATTTCTTGAAAAATCGTAAAAAAAAATGTTTATGACGTTTTATTTTTTAAACGACTGATTCTAAAAGAGAAAGCATGAACTTTTTTAGTGTAGAATATTATTTCATTAACGCGAAAGAAAATGCAAACGGAACGGTTTAGAAATCATTTTCATAAAAACGTATCGATTTTGACTCATTTTAGAAAAAATCGTAAAAAATAGAAAATATCATTATTTTTTAAAAGAAGTTATACCATATTCGTGGCGAAGTAAATGATCTTTCCAAATCTGTAGTTATTTTTGTCTGAGTTTCATAAAAAAATTAGATCGTGTTTTAATACGTCTAGGATAAATTAAAAAAGGTCGAATAATTGGAACTTCATCGACTGGCGGGAAAAAATGTCATAATTATGCATTTTAACGTTTTTAATTAATATCTTTTTAACTAATTACAATATCGGAATATAAATGGTCAAAACGGATTCCTCGGTACATTCCCGATCTTTTGGTACCTTCGACGAGTTTCTGCGTAGTGCGGTTCATGAGAAGATACACCTAGTCATACGCATAGATACGTTTGTTTACCTTCGAATTTTAATAGTGTAGATGACGCCACGTAAATAGCGGCAATATTTTAATTTAAGATCAGCTTTCACAGTTTTCATGATTAGGAGTTTGGTCAGTCGTTTTGAGGAACTGGGTTCAGTGGCCGACCATCTTGGAAGAGGTGATCATCGAAATATTCGCACTGGAGACAACTTGGAAACTGCGCGACTGAGTTTTCAGATGATCCATCTGTCTCAACTCGTCGTCGTTCCAGCCAATTGGGCATTTCTAGAATGACATTGCGTAGAATTTAAAAGCTGGATCTTAAGATGTATCCGTACAAAAAATTCAAATTGTGCAAACTGCTACCGCAAGACCACCCGACTTTTTTTTATGGGGACATTTAAAAGACAAAGCGTATGTTAATAAACCAGAGACTATTAGACAGCTGAAACGGAATTAACGAGACGAAAAACTGAGCCTTCAACCAGAAACGTTACGTGGTATAATGGAAAACGCGTTAAAAGAACCAATCTCTGTATCGAGAGAAAAATGTTGGATGTTTTGTGACGGGGCATTACCGAATTTTCTATTAATCCTCTTGGGGAATCTTTGGGGCCAACAGTTGGGTTATTTCACAGCCATTCCTCTGAAGAAGAAACCTTGATATACAGATTAAGAGAGTATATATATAGTGAATATTTAGTAATCGAAACAGAAGGAGGATAGGAAGCTGAGTTGCTGAACACAGTGCTGTTACGGTAAAGATCGAGATTTATAGACGCGTGATTATAGAACGGTCTTTAGTTATTGAAATAAAGTAAGGAAGAATTCTTAGGATAACTCTGAGTAAAGTTAAGCGATTAGGATTTCATGCGCTTATTCACATAAGATTTTGAGCTACGTTATATCACTCTAGATTTTCCCTCTATAGTTTGATTGTCTTTGATTATTATATTTGGCAATAATAAATTGGATTTCTCATGGCTAGCTTGGGTTATCGAACTTTACCTCCGACAGATTTAGGTCGAGTGGATGAAGAGATGGTTTCCCCAGGCGGGAGGCCATTACAATTTGTCTGATGTCATATGGCATGCATAATTTCCATAAAATATATTTAATGTATGAAAACAATTAATGAAAATAAATTATTATTATAAGAGTTCCCCTTGTTTAACATTAGTAGGTCTTATTTGGCCTAACCTGTACATTTGCATATACATTTTATTGTTCCTTATCAAGGTGGGGTTCTCAAATCGGACATCGAAGAAAACCCAAGAAATTAAGGAAACAAGTTTAAGAACTCTGTACTCTTTGATTAGTACATAATTTTATATTAAAGTTATGCACTGAGCATTATGAAAGCAGTTTGTATAATGTTTTGTATAAGTGATTGAGAGTTTATTAACGCCTCCCTATTAAGCAACTTGAGAGTTATTGGCAACGAACCTCGTAATTTTGAGTTTTGGTCAAGTGACGAAGACGACACGTAAGCTGACACCCCCTCTCCGAACTTCCACACCAAGCCGAAAGGATTTGAGCCCCGATTTAACGTGCAGCATTCCCCTCTACACAATGTGACTTCAGTGGCACCAGGCCCAGAATCCGTGACATGTCGACTACAAATTCGTGACCATGACTATTAGGCTACCACGTGACCAATATTTTCAAGATTTCATCAAGTATTTTAATATCTGAACATTCCCTGCATTTTTTGTTTCGATTTTTTTTACTGTTAAAATTGGGAAATGTGTGCATTATTACGAAGTTTAATTTTTTGGTTTAATGGGATTTTTTTTTATTTATTTAACGTATCATCCAATATTGTTTTATTGATTTAAATACTCTTGATGAAATTCAAAATTTTCTCTATTAATTTTTAAAATTCCTTGCTTAAATAACTTTAAGATATTAGTGTAAGTATTACTAATTTAAATATTTTATCCAGATAGCATATAGTATCATAATTTAAAATTACGTAGGATTACTTATTGAATATTTTTACACTAAACCCTTTTTTATAACAAACATTGTATGTATTTCAGTTTTATAAATTACAATCAAAATTTTTATTCCCCTGCAACAAAATTTTAGTATTAATCCGAAAATAATTATAATAATTTTTTAGGCAATAAATGTGAAAAAGTAATAACGTCTTTCAAATAGAAAAATAGGTACCATTATATTTTTAACGTACGCATTGAGCGCGTTATACATTCAAGAGCATAACACAATATACAAAATTTATGATCGAATTATCTTTTTTCTCTTTCATATATTTCTTGAAATTGTTCTATCCCTCAGAGAAAAATAACCGGCTATCTATTTTACCATCCTAGCAATTTTATGTTCTTTCTTCCATTTCTAATATCTAGTCTCCATTATAATATGACAGATGAGAGAAATGGTATAAATTCAGACTCGTTCAATAAAGTAATTCAAAAGTACTTCAAAAACCAATAACCACTGAAACAAAAAAATCACATTTCTTTTACCTTTCTTAAGTTCCCCATAAAATAATATGCTAAATATAAATGTATTCACATTTCTATGAGATTAAAAAAAGTTTATCCAATATTCAATGATGAAGATGTAATAAAAATATTTTTAAGAAAGTGAATTGAAAACTATAGATATAATTTCCTTTCATTTCAATGGCTTGGCTTTAACTTTTCTAGCTCATTTAAGTATGAATTCAAAGTTTAGAATCGTGTGAATCCTTTTTGTGAGACATTAAAAACAAAGTCATTAATTTTTAAGAAAAAATTGAACTATGAAACTGGTTAATGTGATTTACTTGAATTCTTTTCTTTAAAGTTATTACCTTTAAAAAATTTATTTCATTTATTTCTTAAAATACTGTTCTTCTATTTTCTGTTTTCTGCATTTTAAGTAAAAAAGTGCATTGAAATTATTTACAAAAATGACATAAGATAAGTAGCTGGAAATTTTAATTTTTTCTTTTCCTATTGTTAAAAAAAACTTACTCAAATAAAATTCTAGAGAACAAACAAACGGACTTAAAAATATAATGTATATTACACTCTGTGAAAAACCAAAAATACATCTAAATTTTGGGGAAATTTGTAGAACTCTACGGGATTAATATTTTTAGTAAAGCAGATATGGATTTTTCTTATTCCCGTTTTAAATAAGAAGTATTAATGTCTATTATTTTCATTTTCAGAAAATTGTGTTACATATTTATTTCTAGAACTGTAAAATAGTAGGAGGATACTAATGAAGATTCCGTGTAGAGCTCACACAATAGTGGGGTAATGAGAAGTATTGTTTTAAATTTCCTTAAAAAAATATTTAAAAATGATATTTTTTTAATTATAATTTCTTTCTTATGTAGAATACCTTAAAATGACAAGATTTCTCCTATAAAAATGACGTTAGAGGTTTATGAGAGATTGCCTGTCTACTTAAAGTTGGTTTCAATAGGATTTCTACCACTCTACAAACTCAGACAACCATGGATCCAAAAGGAAGATTAGGATATTCAAAAAAAATTAAATTCACTAAAAAATTTTTTTGGAGTGCAACCGTTTTAAAAGTTCAAATACAAGAAGAACAAACACGTATCCACGCGAAGCATGTACAACAGCATAATAAGATCCAAATTTTCAAGTTCAAAGAAAGAAACATGTGGTCCTTGTGTGTTGCAAGTTTGTCAGAGAAAGAAAGATCCTAAGACTGGTTCTCAAGGGTATAATAAAAATTGGACTCTAAATTTCCATCAACTTATTTCCAGCAGAAGTGCTTTCGAAAATTTCTGTAAATTCAACATTAACACTTAAGGTATCCGACTACGTTCGGAACCGTGATTTTAAAAAAGCGCACAAATGGATAATATTCATGATAATTAGTGTCACTTAGATTAGAAAATGTATATAAAATTGTTTTAAGAATATAGTATTACAAAAAAAATTTAAGTACACTTTTTTGACGAAAATGACTATAAAATGACCCATTTTCAAAATTTTTTAAATTTTTTAAAAAATTTCTATATTGTAATAATTTTTTGTTGATATACCCAGACCTCTGTACAGAGGCTCAACTAGAATTTTGAAACATAAAACAGAAGTGGTTACCCGTTTTTTTCGACAACAGGGGGGAGACGTTTTAAAAAAAAAGACGCCGATAATTATTTCAATGGGTTGTAACTTTGAAAAAATGGGAATTTTAAAAATCATGTTAACCTCTGTAAAAGCTGAGTAAAACAGGAAAAAATATCATTTAAAAAAAATTTTTCAAAAGAGGAAACTTTTTAAAAAAAGGTTTTTTAAATTTTTGCCGAAATATTTTTTAAAAAAAAAAAATTTAAAATGTCCAAAACAATTTTATACTTATTCAAACTAAGTAACACTAAATATAAAAATTCCCCCATTTATGCCTTTTTTAAAATCAGGGTTTCCCAACTAGTCGGATCCTTAAATTTTTTCCATAACTTTGAATTTTCCTTTTTTTTATTATCTAATGTGTTTTATGTATACTTCCTCAAGCCCCGTGTGATACTTTATGGTGCAAGGAGATTCATAAATGTTTTCAATAAAAGAAAGAAAGAAAGAAATGAAGGCATTATCCAAAATTATCAAAACACACTTATTGCCATGTGAATGAATTGGTCCAAACATTACATATAACGAACCATTAAGGTATCCGACTACGTTCAGAGAACCGTGATTTTAAAAAAGCGCATAAATGGATAATTTTCATGATATTTAGTGTCACTTAGATTAGAATACATTTATTAAAAAGGTTTTAGGACATTTTCAAAAAATTATTTAAATAAAATATTTGGCAAAAATTAACTTAAAAATAATTTCCAAATGTTCTTTTGTGAAAAATGGGTTCTATTATAATAATATTTTGCCTGTCCATAGCCCCAGACCTCTTACAGAGGTCAACTAGAATTTTGAAATATGAAATTACATGTGGGTTTATCAATATTTTACGACAACAGAGGGGAGCAATTTTAAGAAAAAAACGCCAATAATTATTTAAATTGTTGGTAACACTGAAAATAATGCACTACTCATCGTAATCCAAAGTCCTGTAATGAATAAGTTCAGAATCGCTTTCGTCACTTGAAAGTGCAAATTCAATCTATTTATTTTTTGCCAACATAAAGAAAGAGATAAGTTTTTGTGACGAAGAACGGGTGGTCACACACACATACACACACAGTTGCTTGTAAATGTCGCGATAACCAGCTATACATGATTGAAGCCCTTTTGGGAATTTTATACCCTTTCTTTTTAACTGGTATCTATTTTCGAAAAGCCTTTTCCAATTTGTTGGAAAGCTGGTTCCTCATATTTTTATCCCTCCAAAAAGAATATGGGGTCTTGTCCGTCTTCATAATTTATTTAAAAATTTTTGATAATGTCACTGTCATTGAAATTTTCGTCTTCAATCCCAAAAGCAGGCCCGGGCGTTGAGAGAAAACAAATGCACATTGTCGGAAATGTTTATAACAAATGAACAGAGCGTCTTGAAGTGTTTTACTTTCAGTGGCGTAAGTTCCCTCCAACAAGGGAAGGGGGTGCAGGATTTACCAGAAACCCGACTTACGCTAAATACGTATTTACCCAATTTATAAATTAAAAGGCAAAACCTGAACTTTCAAGGGGGGATCCTAACATTCTCCGTTACACAATGGTAAATAGATAGAAAACATTTCAGTGGATCCAAAACAAGTGAGTCCTTGTCCCAAGGGGCAGGACCTAGGACCCAAGACTTGACTAACGCTAAATACGTATTTACCAATTTATAAAATATTAAAGGAGAAACCTAATTTCACGGGGGGT
>BMAV01026982.1:0-25881 GCA_019973955.1 Trichonephila inaurata madagascariensis
TTGAAAAAAGTTCCATATATATATACACTACGGGCCCCCCGTAAATGCAACCCCAAAGAAAGACAAGAATAGCAAACAAAATTTATTTTGTGATAATATCTGACCAAGCATCAAATGATTAAATGCGTAAAGTGTGGTTCCTCCAGAATCAGTAGCCGAGTAGCGCCATTTTGGGAAACACCGCTGCCACGCCCGGCATTGATTCAAAGAGATTTTTGGATTTTTTGGGTACGGGAGAAAGCACCTTACACACGTTCCAAAGTTGATCTGGGTGGCAGCTAGGTGTAATCTGAGTAAATTAGAGCAACGGGCCCAAAATGTTTTTGGCCAAATTTCCCCAGAGCGTGCCACCCGGGCAATTTCAATCCGATGATTGACGAAAAACCCTTTTGGAAATGCGTCCCCGTGTGGTTGCGCTTTTCCGGGGAAAATGGCTGTCCCCAGCCCTGAAGGTAAAGAAGAACAACTGGCTGAACACCCCGGGTTGTGCGAAACTTTTTAAAAGTACCGGCAATGCACTACAGGGTGTGCGAGAGTCTTTCCAATACCCCCCCATTGCATAATCCCCTGGCAGGACCAGTGTGGCGGTGCAAACGCAGCTGTTCAGCACCCCATTCCACGGTGTCCCAGACCGAATCCGACCATCGGGGTTTGCAGACAGATGCGTGACTCGTCAGTAAAGACAACTTCATTCCATTCTGCCACCCACATCCTTTTTTCTCTCACCATTGGCGTCGGAATCGTTTCTCCCAAGGAGACCAGCAATGGACGTCTTGGGACAGAATCTGCGTAAATTTCCTGAATGGACGCGCGACATTTAAAAAGCACGGGCGGGCTTGGCGAGCGATCCGTCACGCCATGGGACTTTGACTGTCCCCACGCAAATGGTGCACTAGGGGGATGCGTCGACCACGCGGTCCGTCGTACTCTCCTGCTCCCCGGTAATACCGCATTACAGTTATTTGGTTTCGTCCAAACCACCGATTTCCCCCGAAAGATAATCCACAATCCGGTAGGCCACTATCCTTCCTCTGTCGAACTCGGATATTTTATCAAAAACTGATCGCGTTTTTTCGGAAAAACTGATCGTTTTTTTAAAACCAAAGAAAAAAACAACCCCGAACAAATCGTCGAAATCTCCAAACATTAAATAGCGCTTTGGGGGCGCTACAGGCGCAGTGATGAGGGCTGCGCTGAAATTTAACTTTTCATATCTCACCTCCCAAAGCATGTTGTAAATTTTATTTATTTAGTTCCTTCAGGGGGTTAATTTTCGGTGGCCACGTGTATATGCATGTAATGAAAAAAAACAAAAAAAATCTGATAAAAAAATTTGATATTTTTTATTTTAATTTTTTAAATTTTTTTAGTTCACTGGTTTAGTAAATTATTTAAACACGTATCTGACTAAAAAAATATGACAGCAAAAGGGAAATAAACGAAAAACAAATTTTTTTTTAAAACCCTAATTTTCAAGTAATTTTTTCAATTTTTTTGTACAGATTGGGGGAAAGATCAAAAATCTTAAAAATTTCGATTTTTTTAAAAAAAATTGTGTTTTCTTCCCTTTTTTGGGGAAATATTTAAAGATTATTTTTTTTTAAATTTTTTTTTTAAAAAAAATTACCGTTGTTTGCAATCGATATATGAAGTTTCAAGGTATTAAAAAATCATTTTCATAAAAAACGCATCGATTTTGGGTTCATTTTAAAAAATTTTTTAATTATGAAAAAGTATCGTTTGTTTTTGTAAAAAAAAAACCGTATGGGAGGGTATAAAATTATCTTTCAAATTACAAACATGCTGGCAAAAATTTTTTAAAAAGAAGGGAATAAAAATTTGGGATTTTTTATAAAATCAAAAAAATTTAAATGTCGGTTTCGGAACCCCGGATACTCGGGTCTATGAAAAAAGCGCCTTTCCCCAATTGCGCCCCCCTTGGGACAGTGTTTCCCTCAAATTTTTCTATACTTGCGATCCAATTTTTCAATCAATTTTCATCACCCCCCCTCCATACAATAACATGTAATAAATTTTAATAATAATAAAACTTTGATGAAAAAGCTACAATAAGATTTTTAATTATAAACCTTAAAAAAATTCAAGAAAAGTTTTAATTTTTGCATATAATTTTATGACTTTCCCCATAAGGTAAATCTAATTATTAATCTTGTTCTTAATTTAAAAATTTTTTAAATTAATTATAAACACATTGCGCAGTACGGGATAATTTAAAAAGTGTGTTTTTTATTATATCAGTGTAAATTTGTATTTTATGATGTCAGAATGTTTTTTTGTTTTGCTTCCTTTCAGTTTTTTAAATTTTTTAAAAAAATAATCTTTTTTTTTTTCGATTTTGGGATATATTTGCCCCCCCCCTTTTTAGGGTTACCCCCCCCTTCAGGGGGCGCCCCGTTTTTGGAAACACTGCCTTGGGAGAAAAGCAAAGATTTTTCAAAAAAAAAAGGGAAAAATGTTCAAGGGTACCTCCCGGGGGCAGCAGGCGCCAATCGGGGTAATCACGTGTTTCCCGGGTCTATCCCCACGTGTTTATTCAAAACCTGGGTTTTCCTATATTTTTGGGGATGTCATTTTTTGTGTCTTAATTTTATCTAATTAAAGTTTAAGGATATCATTGTATTTTTGCATTATTTTTAGTATATATATTTGTTAGGAAAATATTTTTAAAACTCTTTTGTATAATTTTGTTTTATTCTAAATTTTTTTTATCTAATTAGGTTTTTCGTCTGCTTCAAATATTTTTTCTGGTTTTTTAAGGCTGGGATATTTTATTTATAGTTCTTGATGCACTTAGATATAAATTATTTTTAGTTATTAATTAATTTTGTTGTTTTTTTTATTTCATTTTTTTCACGTTAAATGGCTCACAGTATAGGTTCAAAAACCCGTTTTTTTAAAAAATTTAAAGGGAAATATTATATTATGGTACGTTTTTCCAGTGCCACTGGAAATCGAAGTGTTATTTAGAGATAAAAAGTAAAAATTTTTTCTATAAAAATATATTATATTTACATCAATTTTTCTCCCCTTTTTTTTTAAGTTCAAATGAATTTTTATTTAATTGTCGTCAGTTATTTGATAAAAATTTTTCTTTTTTACAATATGTTCTTCTTTCAAAATTTTTATGAAGCATTTGAAGATGTTTGAAATTTTCTAATAAAATAACATTTCCATCTTTGCCCTGATTTATTTCCCCAATTACCCTTTTAAAAGTTTTTCCCAAATTTTTTTTTAGAAATGACTTAAGATAAAAGAAAATACTATTTCACTTTTTTAAAATTTAAAAAAAATTCCCCCTTATATTAATGCATAATTTATGGGAATTTTAAATTTAATGTGATTATCCTTTAAATTCGGTTTTTGGGAATTATGTATGTCATAATAAAGGGGGCCCCCTTTTGGGGGGAAGCAGGGGGGCCCCCCATGATCAAAAAAAATAAAATGCATTCTTTTTTACATTTGGGAAAAATTGACCTTTTTTTTACAAAATATAAATTTTACCGAAACATTTTTTTTATTGTAGGTCTTGAACCGCAAAAAATCTGCAGGCTTTTTTTCGATTCCCCAAAAAGAGGAAAATAATAACAGGTTTCAAATTCTGAACTCTACACATCAGATAACATTAAAATGGGGATGTTAAAATGTTTGTTCCCCATTAATTTAAGCCCATGCTATGGGAAAACAAAAACCAAACCCGGGTTTGTCTACGTTTTTAGTAAATAAAAAAAAAATGTGGAACGCATCTATGATGCGTCAAAATAGGGCAAAAATGAATATTATTCACCGCCTCAAAAAAATGAGGCATTTTGCAAAAATTTACAGGAGGCTATAATGGGGTTCTGTTTGCCATGTGCAATTATTGATGAAAAAATTTATATAAATAAGGAAATGTAACAACCCCCAAATTGATATTTAAAGAGTACAAAATGATTCCATTTTCATTTCCCAAAATCCCCAGTGGGTACCATGAAATAATAAGGGGCAACAAAAAGGAAATTTTTTTTTTTTTAAAAAAATTATGAAAAAAAATATGATCCTTAAATATATCTCCGTAAAAAAATAAAAAAAAAATCCGAAAAAATTGTGGATCATTTGCATGTTACAAAACCCCAGATGGTTTGGTGGTTTCTTCATTAAAACACGCAATTTGTTTTTGCACAAAAAAGAACATGATTTGGGGGTTTTTAACAAATATTAATTCCGATTTCAAAACCTGAGAATCGCATGAATTACAAAAAATTCCCCAAAACTTTTTAAAAATTTTAAAAAAAAAGATGAGATAAAATCAGTTAAAACCCCCTTGACCTTTTTAAAAAAAAAGCCATAAAACCAAAATAGTTAAAATTATTTTTTCCCACACACACATGTATTAACTGGGTTTTTAAAACTTTTTTTTTAAGTTGCAGCTACTATAGCAAATCCTGAGAAAAAGTTTCAGCATATTAAAATTAATAAAAAAAACATTCAAACATGCATGTGTACAGAAAGCTTAAATGCACTTGCAAAATTTTAAAGCATTGAAAAAGGGTTTAATTTTTTTGAAAATAAAAAACGCCAAAAAAATGGGTAGCGGACACTTTGGGTCCAAAAATTTAAAAAATGCAGTATTTAATTTTTATTTAAAAAAGTACTTTCAATTTTTTAAAAACACATTCAATATTTTTTTTTTCATATAAAGTTCCCCCTTTTAACATGTAGATTTTAATTTTTTTTTAAAATTTTACAAAAATTAAGAGAGGGAATGTATCATTTGAAAAGGTGCAATAAAATTTTCAAAAAGCAATTTTAATTATCCCTTTTGGTTTTTAAAAATATTTTTCTTCTTATTGAATTACACGTGATTTATTTTAAATAGATGGGTTTTGGGAAAAACTGTAAAAAAATTTTCTTGTTTAAAATTTTTTTCATATTAGAAAGATTAATATAAAATTTTTATTAATAAATGTTTTATGCATTATTTAAAAAAATTTTTTTCAGCACCCAAAGAATTTCCCAAAATTTGATTCAAAAAAAATTCATATATATAAATAAAAAGTCGCATAAAAAAATCTATTCACAATTAAAATTTAAAAAAGTATTTGATGTAGAAAAAAAATATTTTTTAAAAAAATTTAAAAATGGGAAAAAATATATTTAAAAAAATTGAATTTAAAACCAAAAAAAACCCAAAAATTGTTGCATTTGGGGCATTCCCAAAAATTTTCCCGGTTTAAAAATAAAATCCCTTTTCAGCCGCAGCAAAAAGAAAGAATTTTCAAAACAAGAAAAATGTTTCAACTAGACCTAACAAAAAAACCCGTAATTTAGTTGTTTTGTTTTTAAAAGGCATAAGTCACTTTTGGTTTTAAAGCTAAAAAATACCCTTTTTTAAAAAAACCCTATCAGCACAGTAAAGTCATTTTTTGGGAAAGTAAAAAAAAGAATAATTAACTATACGAGTTTAAGAGCAAAATAGTCGTAAACAAATGGCGCCGTATGCACGTGCGCAAGAGATCACAGGAATCATGTGATCGTGACGTCACATGAATTTAGTCCATTTCGCATTACGTTATTTGATAAAGTTAAAAAAAAATTTCGGGCTTCATTTTTAAGTCAATGCACTCAAACTTCATAAATCGATTGCAAACAACAGTAATTTGTAAACAAAAAACTTAAAAAAATAATGATTACATATTTCTCGCAAAAAAGGGGAAAAAAACGAAAAACACATTTAAAAAAAAACGCAATTTTTAAGATATTTTATCAATCTTTTTACAGATTACGTATGATTTTATTACGGATAATTTTATTTACGGAAAAAAAGTTTCGTGAGATTATTTTTATAAATAAAGTATTTAAGTAAAATGTTGAGTATTTTTTGAAAAATTGTTAAAAAAACGGTTTTTGACATTTAATTTTTTAAATGACTGATTCTAAAAGAGAAAAGCATGAACTTTTTTAGTGTAAAATATTCTTTTTATTAGCGCGAAAGAAAATGCAAGCGGAACGATTTAGAAATCACTCATAAAAACCTATCGATTTCGACTCATTTTAAAAAAAATCGTAAAAAATACAAAATATAATTATTTTATAAAATAAATTATACCATATCGTGGCGAAGTAAATGATCTTTCCGAATCTGTAATTATTTTTTGTCTGAGTCTCGTGAAAAACCTTAGATCGCCTTTTAAAAACGTCTGAAAAAAAAAGAAGTTCCGAATTTTAGAACTTGTTCCCTGGCGGTGAAAAATGGTACTAATTATGCTTTCTAACATTTTTAATTAATATCTTTTTAACTAATTGGAATATCGGAATATAAATGGTCGAAACGGATTTCTTGGATCATTCCCAAAATTTTGGCACCTTTGGCGAGTTTCTGCGTCGTGTGGTTCGTGAGAAGATAGGGCATCACAGATAGATACGTTTGTTTACCTACGAATTTTAATAGTTTAGATTGTGAAGTGGTTAAAATACTGTACTGTAAGTACATATTCCCTTCTAAATTGTTACAAATTCCCCGTGACTATTACATTGAGGGGAAAAACCCAATATGAAATAATCTCTCTCTCTATGTTGTAAAAAATAAATCATCTCTGAATAAATATAAAGGAAAAAGTTCAGAAATCATTCGATTATTTCGAAAAATCTGAGTTATTATCTCCTTTAAAAATTAAGGTAATGATATAGATAAAAGAAATAATAGATATTTAGGATAGTAAGATTGATGATTCTGCATTGATTACACTAAAATGGGTTTTTTTCATAATTTTAAATAATTATTTTCCTTTGTAATGGCAAAAAATTGAATTTATGTTTAATTTGATACCTATGTCTCGTATTTGTAAAAATAATGTAATTTAGCTTCGAATTTAAATAATAATTCTTTGCTATGAAAAAAAAAACTTGAAATTTAACTTAGTTGACATATTCATTAAGGTGACTTGAAAATGTCATTTTTCGTAAACATATAAGGCATTTTTTTTTTATTTCAAAATCTTATAGTTTGAACATTTTTTTTCTAAAACAGTTTTTCTTTTTCCTTTACGCGAAATAGAAATAAAGTTATAGCGATTTTTAAAAACATCACTCTATGCAAAAGGGAAGTAAGATAAAACTTTAAATGAGTTTTTCTCAAAATTATGTTTTCGAAAGAAACACTTTACCAGATACATGATATATCTTAAGGTATCCGACTACGTTCGGAACCATGATTTTAAAAAAGCGCATAAAAGTATAATTTTCATATTTAGTGTCACTTAGATTAGAATACATGTATAAAATTGTTTTAAGGACATTATGACAAAAAAAAATTATTTAAATACAATATTTTGGCAAATGTTCTCCTTTTGTAAAAAATGCTTCTATTGTATTAATATTTTGCCTGTATATAGCTCAGACCTCTGTACAGAGGCTCAACTATGATTTTTGAACATTTCACATTATCTTCAGAGTTACAATAATTTGAAATAATTATCGGCGTATTTTCTTAAATTTTCTCCCTTCTGTTTTCGTAAAACATGGATAAACCGACTTCCAAGTTATGCCTTTTAAAAATTCTAGTTGAGCCTCTGTACAGAGGTCTGAGCTATATACAGGCAAAATATTAATACAATAGAAGCATTTTTAACAAAAGGAGAACATTTGGAAAAAAGGTTATTCTAAGTTAATTTTTTGTCAAAATATTGTACTTAAATAATTTTTATTGTAATACTATTCTTAACTCAATTTTATATACATTGTCTAATCTAAGTGACGCTAAATATCATAAATATTATCCCTTTACACGTTTTTGTAAAATCACGGTTCCGAACATAGTCGGATACCTTAAGAACCAAACCAGATAACGTTTTGAAATTTTGTGGGAATATGTTTATTATACTATTTTTCATAAAGTGGACCATAAGTTTTGTTGTAGGTTAAATATTTTTTCATTTAGGGTTGTTTTGACTCAACACAATGAACAAACACTGGTAGTGGACTGTCACTTTTTAATTTCACTCACTCCATACATTACCTCTCTCGAGGTTATTGTTGCACACACTGTTGTTCACTTTACAATCAGCAAGAGGGCGCTGTTCGTCAACAGCTAACATACCGCCCCACATTGCACTGGTTTAACCATGCAATCATTGTTTCTAAATTAACACATTCATATTTGTTACATCTAGAACACTTTACACATTCTACACTCTAAATTCTCAAGAAATACAATTACATAAATTATTAAATGCAAGATTTCAACTAACAATATTTTTTTATACAAATACAAAATCACTTTACTAACAATGAGCCAAATTTACACACCACCAAAAGTACACTAAATGAGAAATTTAAATTATATTTAAGGATCTTCCATTGGTAAAACACAAATCTTTGATACGGCTCGTTTACATGTACTGCAGTGTTTCTCAAACTGTGGGGCGCGCCCCCTGGGGGCGTGATAATCCTACGAGGGGGGCGCGAGCATATTGAAAGTCGAAAACAAAAGAGAATTTAAATAAATTATTAACTTACTGAAAGTAAACAAATACATTCTCACATAATAAAAAATAAAATACTCATTTGCACTATAATGCACTAATAAATGTATCAGTACTCAACAATATCTATTTTTTAATTAATTTAACAATACTAAGTTCAGGACAAGTTTAATAATTACCGGTGACCCCATGGATTTTTCATATATAAAATTATATGCCAACATTATCACTTATCTGGATAATTTGTTCAGTTTATATAATTAGTCCCTTAAATGCCAATTCAAAACTACGCGATTCATTCCCCACTGCCACCTTTTTAGCACGTAGGTAGCGAAATGTGGTGTATTGATGGGGAGGTGTAAAAAACAAATAAATAATCCAAAATCCTTTGAAAAAGTAAATCCTTCGGAAACACTGTCAAGGTCATTTTATTGCTTTTAAAAGCCTTCGGAATGATTTTATTGATAGCAGTTCACAGAAAAGATAGTACTTCGGAAAGACGTATATGTACGTCTGGGGGCAATTAACACACCGACTGAGCGAGACGTTTATATACGTCTTAAGAACTTAAGAAGTTAAAGTCGTATTGTAGACTTAGCATCAAAGTACAGTATTATTGAAGTTAATACATTGTTATTGTATGGAGGGGGGCGCGATGCAAAGTATGATTGAATATTGGGTTGCAAAGATTGAAAGTTTGAGAAGCACTGCTATACTGAGTTTTAATTTTAACAACGCGAACTTTTTATCTTCGCCATAATACAATTCTACGATTCTACCTAATGCCCAGTTCTAGGTTGGTAAATTTTCTTCAATTTTTGAAATCAAGTCTCCAATTTTAACGTTATTTTTTTCAAACATCCATTTTTCCGCTGTTGTAATTGATTTAAGTAATTACGACTCCAAAATTTCCACATTAATTGAACTATCTTAGTTATTTTTTGCCACCTTTTGAGATTACTCTCTTTACATTTTGTCAAATTAGGCTCTTCTAGCGAATTTAAAGACCTATTAATTAAAAAATGGGCTAGTGTATAAGCACTTGGAAAACATCATCTTTGTTTGATAAGGGGCAAAGCGGTCGAGAATTTAAAACTCCCACAATTTCTACAGTGACCGTAAGTAGTTCCTCGTACGTTAAATTAATTCCGTTCACAACTCTTTTTAAGTGATATTTACATGACTTTATGGCCGCTTCCCAAAGGCCGCCCAAATTGGACCCTCCGGGAATAAATTTCCACTCTACCCCTCTGCTGCTAAAAAATTGGCTTATTTTTTCGTCTGATTTTCCCTGACTATTTCAAGAAGTTTTTTTAATTTCATTGCTAGCTCCGACGAAATTTTTACCATTGTCCGAACAGTTTTGCACATTTGCCTCTTCGAGCCATGAACCTTTTCAAAGCGGCAAGGAATGCTTGGGATGTGTTAAATCTGATACTAATTCAATATGTACCGCTTTAAACACAAAACACACAAAAATACAAATATACACTTTAAACAAATTTCCTTTACTCTGTCCTTTATTTTTAATGAAAAAAAGGACCAAAGAAATCTACTCTTGAACAATTAAATGGATAATCAGTAAAATAAGCCTTTCTTTTGGCAAATTACCCATAATTTGAGTTGACACAATTGGTTTCGTTTTAAAACATATAATACATTTATATACAATTTTTCTGCAAATTGACCGACCATTTAACGGTCAAATTTTTCCCGAATATGATTAAGTAAAGATACAGTTCCCACTTGCAAATATTTCTTATGGAAATATTCTATTATTATTAAAGTTAATTTATTATTTTTTGGTAAAATTATCTGGTGCTTTTTATTAAAACTAAACTCTGAATTACACAATCGTCCTCCTACTCTTAAGACACCATTGTCATCTAAAAAAGGGATTCAATGTCTTTAACTTACTGTTTGGTTGCACACTTCCCTTACTTTTAAGATTGTTAATGTCCCTGGAAAATTCTTGCTCTTGAACTTTTTTTACCAGAAAGGTTTCAGCTTTCTCAAATTCTTTTGTTGTGAGTGGACCAGTCACTCTACTTATACCCTTTAAATTTTCCACGAACCTGAAAAGTAAAACTCAATACACGTAAAATAGTTATATAATTATTCCTTAGATTAAGTAAGTCATTTAAAAAATCATTAACATGAATATTAAGCACCGATTGATAGTTCTCAATTTGTTCATCAGAAGAGTTTTTCAGTTCTGAATTATATTCATCTAGTTTCAACAGTTTATAGTTCGATTGGGATAGTCATCACCTGAAAGAAATGTTGGTCCATTAAACCATAATTTTTGTTGCAAAAGTTTATTAGGATCAACTCTTCGGGAGACTAAGTCTGCAGGATTTTGATCAGATGGTACGTGTCTCCATAGCTGATTAGGATGGAGTTCTTGCATCTTGGCAACCTTATTTTGAACAAAGGTCTTTAAGTCCATCGGTTCCTTTCGAAGCCATGCCAAGACGATCATCGAATCCGACCAAAGATATATTTTAGCAGTTTCTAGTTGTAAAGCAGCTACAACTCTTTTCACAAGTTTTGCCAATAGCACTGCAGCACATAATTCAAATCTGGGAATTGTCAGACTTTTAATAGGCGCTATTCTCGATTTGCTTGTGATTAACCGAACTTAAGTTTCACTCTTGAAATTTTTAGATTTGCAGTAGACTGCTGTACCACAGCACCACTCTGAGGCATCGGCAAAGCCATGGATTTCAATAGCTTCTGGAAAAGCGACAAAAATACGTCTTGGTATCTCTATATTGTTGATATTCTCTAAGGATACTAGGAGTTGATGCCATTCTCGATATTCTTCAGCTGGCGGGAGATCATTCCTTTCCCAATTTACTTCTCCACAAACGCTGGGGAAAATTTTTTGCTTTTGTAATTCTGGTGCCAACAGCCCAAAGGATCAGATCTTGGCAATAGTAGACAAGACGTCTCTTTTAGTATAAGAGCTGTCCAAAGAGACTTTCACTTTGATTAAAAACAATCTAGGATTGGTTTCCCACGACACCCCTAACGTTTTTTCTCTGTTAAAGTTCAAAATTGTAATTCTGTTGGGAAATTTTGGGGACAATTTCTCGTGATTGGCGAAAAGTTTATGCAACTCCTTTTCCAGCACTTTTCAAAAATTTCCTTTTATTTGTTGTCTAGAACAATTGCCTCCTCTAACGTTGCAGCACCACGGGGCATCGTCCATGTATAAGTCGTTCCGTAAAACGGAAGCTGCAATAGGGAAGTTGACCTCTTCGTCCATCGACAATTGGGTTAAAGTTCTCTGTTCTTAGTAGGGAGCACTTACAGTGTCATATGTAACAGTCGAAAGTTCCTAAATTTTGGGTGATTCTTTTTCACTCTCACACCAAACGATCCTCTGCAGATTACGCTGTTTAGGGTTAATTAATATAGTTCGATACATCATTTTAATGTCTGCTGTAAATGCATACGTGTAAGTTCTGAACCTCAGCATTTGCGCATATAAGTCCTCTTGTATCACTCCTCCATTATATTGAATGTCATTTAGAGATATGCCATTATCCCGTTAACGAGAGTTAAAGACAACTCTAAGTTTGGTTGTGGACTTTTCTGGACGATAAATTCCATGATGGGTAGCGTAATATGTGATTTAGGGCTCAATTTCCTTAGTCATTTCCTTCATATGACCAAATTTCTCATAACCTCTTAAAAATTCAAGGTATAAATTTAAGTAATTTTTTTTTTCATCTCTAGCTATAAGCGATTCTATAGCGATCCAAGTCGTTTGAGGGCTATGTCTTTCGAATTACCCAAATATGAGGGCTTCTCTTTTCAGGGCATAGATACTACATATTTACCTTCTTTAGTTCTAAAATGAGTATTCGCGTAATGTTCCTCACAATTTAGCCTTTATTTTTAACTATTGGCTCCTCTACCCCCTCTACTTTCCAAAATTTTTCTTAAGTTTTATTTAAGTCCTCGTCACGAATCAAACCGCTGTGAACCTTATAGTTTCATTTATTGAATCTAAATTACCCGTTACTATGTTACTATATAACCAAATACGCAGTTGACTAATAGTAAATGCGAATTTTTTATTTTAATTCTTTCCGGTTTCAATAACTCATAAAATATATTTGCACCTAATAATAAATCAATTTTGCCGGGAATATTAAAATTAGAATCCGCTAATTCCACAAAATTAGAAAAATCAGAATTTATCTCTAAAGTTTTCTTCGGAAAAAAAAATCTGTGATTTTTTTAACTACGAGCATACGCAATTCCCTTTCGAAGGATTTATTTTTATTAGAAATCGCCATTTTAACACACCCATCGACAGCCATAGAGGCAGCATTTAAACACGAGATTAATATATTTATTAATTCGGTCATATATATATATGTAATTTATTCGAACACTCGTTTGAAATTAGACATGTTTCACTTCCCGAGTCTAACAAGGCCCTAAATGTCTGCCATTCTCAATATATATCTTTCACGAGAATTAAAGCAGTACTCAAAAAGCACTTGTTTTTTTTTTTTAAAACATGCCGTCGCCACGATTTGAGTTGCGTCGACCTTCGGAACGAAAGATTCAGCACACTCAAGGCGAATTGTGTGATTCATTCCGGTTAACCTCTAGCGTCGTCTCCATGGGGGAGAAAGAATTATTTTTTATTTTTCTGGGATAATGTAATAATTTATTATGAGGTTTAGAGCAAAAATAAATTTTTGATCGACATCTTCTAACGCTACATTGAGGTGAAAAACATTTAAAACAAAGTCTATTATTTTTAACAAATTCTACTCTTTCGTTTACCGAAAACATTTTAAATTGTGAACAAAATTGTAGAATATGAACTTCATTATTTTTGCACAATACACATTTATCATTTTTTAACTCAGATAAAAATACATTCGATGTATCTCGCGGTATTTTGGCATTATAGTTGTTTTGTTTATTATAACTGAAACGCTTGGCATTTTCACATAAGGGCTTAGAAAATGTCTCATTTTTATTTTTGCCTTTCGATGACAAATATATATCGCACTCCCGCCCTAACTCATGTGGTTTAAAATATTTATCTCCCTGTTTTATGCTCATATGAGACATTAATTCTTTATCGAGCGTGCTCATTATTTTTTCCAATGTCACACAATGATTTAAAATCATTCACTATGCGCATTTGACAATAATACTCAAATGTCGCGCATAATCTTGATGCAAATTGTACATAACTTTCTGAACTTATTTTTTGCGCTTTCTGAAATCTATTATAGCATTCTTGCTGTGTTGGGGAAAATTCTTTTAACACTATATCTTTAAGCTTACTATAATTATTTAATTCTTCTTCGGAAACATGAACAAGTAAATTATTGACTCTTTCACCTAGAATATTTAAAAGATTTTCGCCTTTAAATTGTTCGGGAACCTCTTTTATTTTGAATGCTTTTTCAAGCGACTGGAAAAATAAATTATGTGACTCCACTCTTGAAGGTACGGGTATTGTTAAAGTTTTCACGGACTTAAACAAAGTTTGAATATTAATATTGGCGGCAGTTTCAAGCACACTTTGATTTCGTATATCGGAATTTTGAGGTAAATTTTTTTGAATATTTGCAAGCTCTAATTGTTTTTCCAACTGCGCTAATTTAATTCGTTCAAAAATTCTAACTTAGTTTCACTATCCAACCTCTTATTTTTTAACTTCCTCCAAAGCATAATCGGTTGCGGATTGAAAACTAACTCTATTCTTTTGTAAACGTCACGATTTTTAATTAAGCTTTTTAAATCAGCGACTTTTTCATCTTTTGGTACAGTTAAATTTAACTCTTCTGCAGCGATTTTTAACTCGTCTTTAATTTATTTAAAGACATATTTATGAATTAAGGCCACTAATAGAAGGATCATTTGCACCTACCTCCTCAGATCGCTGTTTCACGCCGTTTTGGTTTCGGTTTAGAAATCGACAGCTATTCACACTTTATTACAGGATTTTGATAATCCCAACGGGGCTTCACAAATACACATATCCATTGGATAGCTTATCCCCGGTGAAACTGACAATGTTTTGACTCAACACAATGAACAAACACTGTTAGTGTGGACTGTCACTTTTTAATTTCACTCACTCCATACACTACCTTTCGAGGTTATTGTTGCACACACTGAAGTTTATTTTACAATCAGCTGGAGGGCGCTGTTCGTTAACAGCTAACAAGGATAGTTTTTATATAAAGAAAAAAACTTTAAAAATATCAAAATTTTCATATTATTATCTATAATTGTCTGTAGGTTTTTTTTTTTGTATTTTAATATTTCTCTTAGATTTTGGTTCATTTTGAAGAGCATCGTAATATGTGTAGGTTGTGTATAAAGAAAATTAGGATAATTGAATTAGAAATTTTTATACAGTGTTACCCGTTTTAGTAAAAATTTGGTAAAATTTCCTTGAAAGCAACCAATTTTTCTAAAAGTACAATATTTATTAAAAAAAATTTATGTTTTTAGATATATTCTTCTTTATTTTTCTTCCTAAAAACACTCAATTTGTTTAAAAATTTGTTTTTATAAGAAAATTGGGTCCGAAAGTAGGCCGTCACCTTAAGGTATGTGACTACGTTCGGAGCACTTTTTTGAAATATATAAATTTTCAACTAAATAAACACTTTTTTATTTGAAATAAGGCTTAAAACTAGGAATTTAATTTTAACTTCCGCATTAAAATAATTTTGATATATTGGAATTTAGTGAAATTTTAGTGAAAAATTGCAGTTACGGTAAGGCTTGTATTGAAAATTCTAATTAATATATTTGAATAATATCTATACAGTACATAAATAACATCATTATCTGTGTTTAGAGCTATCAGATTTCTATGTTATTTTCTCACAAAAAGTGCAATAATATATATAAATATATACACAGAGATTAAATTATAGTCTAGACAGGAGATAAAACTAAATAAACATTTTTCGGAAAATTTTAATTCAATATCTTAAAAAGAAATTTTATAGTGAATTTTTCCATGAGTCAAGAAATTGAAAAACATAGTTTCTCAAACAATGCATTTAAAGATTTTAATACAGTATAAAAATATTCTTTTAACTGTACATTTTCTGAACTCACGATATTTATAGGTCAAGATCTTTTTAGAATCATGCTTCACTAATTTGGACTTTTTTTAACCTTTTGATGTTTTCTAGAGAGTTTTATAATTTCGAGAAATCATTTAACCTACCCCTTAAATTACACAGGTAATATTTTCAGAAGACGTCAGCATTAAACAAAAAGTCGAATGTCAGGAATACGATGTATTACTACGCGGAGTTTTTTTTTTCTGAGGAGAATCATATCGCACACACACATATGGTTACTACAAACCGGTTCCTCTGAAAGATAGGCCTTGGCGATCCACCTTTAGTTAGAAAAGAGGATTTGGCGGTGGAAAATACCAGCCCATGTTATTGAAGTTTTCACAGAAATGCTTCTTTCACCATAAAGTAATAAACTTTCGTTTTTGATGTTACTGTGAATGGATCTCCCCTCCAGTTTTGGCAGTTTTAAATATAGGGCGGAGAGATGATTTCGAATGGGGAGACTTTGCCTTTTTCTTGTATAGAGAATACATTTGTGCTATTCTGAGGAATTTCTTTCCTTCTTTAAAATAATTACCCAAAAAGAAAGTACCAGATTATTGAACAAACTTGAAGCACAATAGAATGATGGCGAATTTTCCTCATTGTGAAGCACAGTTATTTCTGCATGAAAAATTCAATAATAAAATAAATTTTACAGTATCAATTAATAAGACAATTGACTGTAATTATTGGAAAACTTGAATTTTAATGCAGCTTTCGTAACAAGCAATACACTTAAAAAAATTGAATTAATCTCAAGTTATATACATAGTTCATTAACTAAAAAAAGAAATAAATTTTTAAATGTATTTAAAAATTAAAGTAGCATTAATTTTAAAAATAAAATCTTGGTCGTTTTTGAGAAAAAAGGAAAAATTTAGAAATACTCCCAAAATTTCAATTAAAGATAATTGCATTTTTAAGAAAAACATTTAAACTGCGTTTGTATTTGTTTTAATAAATTTTGAAAAACTGAATGCAAATGATTATAATATTTTCTCATTTGACTCATATATCTCTGTTGTGAATGTGGTGTGGTGTGGCATTTAGGAAAATGATATACCATCATCTTATTCAAGAAAACAGTAAGTTATATGATTGCAAGAGAAAATTGTATGATCAAATGAACCCTTGTAAAATTCGACATACATTGAAAATTAAAAAATACTTATATATTTTGGAAGAATCGAAAGTTAATGATAAAACAAATAATATAAAAAAAAATTTTAAGTCAATTCCTACTTAGATCAACAAAGAAAAATTTTATTTTAGCTACTTTTTATTAAATAGTTACAATTAATATAAATATGTATATAGAATCACAACATTAAGTGGTCATTAATTTTTTTTAATTATCATTAAAGTATCGCATTGTCATTGAAAACAATCATGTATATAAATTTCATTTCAACTGAATACTTTAACACGTGAGAAAAAAAAACCTTTTCAAGTTTTGACTCAAGTCGCCAAAAGAGTCGCTAAGTCGCCAAAAATGATACCAACGGGGTTGTATTTGTAATTCCTTAAATAATTAGTTTTAATCAATTAATTTTTATTAATTATTTTCATATTATATTGTATTGTCATCCAAAATAAACCTGTACATAAAATTTCAGCTAAATTGAGCGCTTTAAAATGTATTTTATTAACGATTGAAAATTCCAGTCAGATAAATAAATAAATATATAGAGATTGTGTGTGTGTGAGCTATAATAGTAGGAATTGAAAAATACTGTTGCGTATTAAATTACCGTAGTGACTGAAGGATGAAATGTTTTTTTCGGTTTCCACTGAAGAATCGATATACCTATTTAAAAAATGGATACAAAACTTAGGTTGAATAAACTTCAAACCATCTAACTATTCATCAGTATGCTCCGATCATTTTGAAGAAGCGTGCTTTATGTAGCAGACTGTCACCAACAGAAGCACATTAAAACCAAATTCAATTCCTACAAAATTCGGTTTTTCCGAGCCACTGTCAAAAAATTTTGCTGAGAAGAAATAAATCTTCAGTGTCACAGAAATTAAAAGATGTTCCAAAAGACATTTCGACTGAAATGTGAGTACTTTTTAATTATTTCGGTACTTACGTACTATCGCAACAATCACCAACGTTCAAGGAAACACGCCAGGTTGGCGACACCGATTTCGCATGTGTCGTATGCGCTGAATTGGGAATCATGTACTTCGTTTCATAAAAGGTCGCCAATAGGATGCGATAATACGCAAGTACCATTATTTCATTTTCAATACTTTTTGTTTTTACCAAATACGGCGACGATATTTAAAGTTTTAAAAACAGTATGAAATATTTTCTGAGCATAGGGAAACTTTTTAAGTATAAAGGAGCGCTTTAAACGAAGCTTAAACCTAATACAGTAGAACCTGTTTTTCTGCGGTCTTTTTTTATGCGATTTTATTTTTGTTCGATTTTTTATGAGCGATCTTATTTTTATGTAGTGTATGAATTTCAATGGCTTTGGCGTCACTGTAATGTTTTATATCTGATTACCAGTGGCGTAATGGAGAATTTTGGGACCACCTTCCCCCCTGAAAGTCAGGTTTCGCTTTTAATATTTTATAAATTGGGTAAATACGTATTTAGCATTAATCAAGCCTTGGGCCCCTAGAGCCCCTCACGTGGCATGACTCAATGGCTGTGGCGCCACTGTAATGTTTTCTATCTATTTACCTGTGGTTTAACGGAAAATGTTAGGACCCACCCTGAAAGTTTTGCCTTTACTATTTTATAAATTGGGTAAATATGTATTTAGCGTAAGTCAGACCTTAGGCCCCTAGAGTCCTCCCCCCCTCGTGATGTGGGAGTGTACGTTACGCCACTGAATGTAGACACTTCAAGACGTTCTATTCATTTGTTATAAACAGTAATATGCATTAAGTTGCTTTCTCCCAACGTTCCAGCAGTCCACGCTTGATTGAAGGCGAAACTTTCAAAGACCATGACATTATCAATAATTTGACAGATTATGAAGACGGACAAGAAGAACGGGATTCTTTGAGAGCGGATAAAAATATGCAGGGATCCAGCTTTCTAACAAAGTGGAAAAGCATTTTCTTAAAATAGATACCAATTAAGATTATTGTGACATTACAAGCAATTGTGTGTGACCACCCAACCATCGTCACAAAAACTTATCTCTTACTTTATGTTGCCAAAAAATAAATCAATTGAAATTATTCCTTGAAGTGACGAAAGCTATTTTGAACTTATTTTGCTTTGGATTACGATGAGTAGCAATGAATTATGTATGTGCATTTTGAAAACTTATCCGTGTATACAATGAGAACTATATGTTTTTAAAATGATTCCATGTGTAATATTTAATTATTTATTTGGTTATGGAAGTACTCTTACATAAATTTCGTAAATAATTGGCATATTTTATAAATGTGACTTTTGATGTGTAACATCTTTCCTCTCGGTTGCTGGATATTTGTGAGAGTGATTTCGTGAAAAGGGACGGATGTGTTTTACAGGAAGTGACGTAAGCGCACGCTACTTGATTTCACCAATGAGAGTGCGTGGCTGTGTCTTTTCGCTACTCTCGCATGGGGGCTCAACTCTAGTAGCCATCAAGCACTCGAGCGCTTGACTCTAAATCCGATAGTCACAATATTGGGGACATAAGTGCGGCAGAATGCTTATTTGAAAATGGACAAACAGTGATTTCGGTGGTCGTATACACTTCTTCGAATCAAACGGTTAAAAAAAATTAAAGATTTCCTGCATTTTGTACTTTTACCATGCAACGAAGGTAGTTCTGCTCTTTTAAAAAAATTATCACTTGCTTTCCCTGATTTTGAGTGGTGATTTTAACTTTAATTTCAGTTTGCCAAACGCTGAGCCACTCATAGCTTTTATGAATGATGAACTCAAGCTCGAAATGAACACAAATCAAAATGTTTGACTGCTAACAGTGGTACTGTTATTGACGCTGTTTTTCAGCGGTTTTTAAATACTTTGAAATACAAGTATATGCGTCATATTTTAGTTATCATAAGTCATTGTCTCCACTGTTCCCCAAATTGAACAGATAATTATTTTGATAAAATATTGCATTACTCCTTTTGTTAATTAAATACAATTTTAATTAAATATATAATTATTCGATAGAAAATTATTTCCAATCATACCCGATTCATATTTTTTTCAGGAAAAAAGTTTATATTCCGTATTTACTACGATAACATGTCAGATGTTACACATCATATGCGACTACTGTAAGACTCGTTTCTTTTCCCTTTTTTTTAATGCGATCCCTATCCACCGTATAAAAAATTGTAGTATTTCCACGATTAGGTTGAAGAATTTATGAAATTTTTGAATACTTTTTTCTGCGTTTATTTTTATGCGGTCCCTATCTACCGTACAAAAACAGGTTCAATTGTACTGTAAACTAAAACTATATATATATATTTAATAACTATACGGAAAAAGCAAAAGACTAGAAAATATATTAAAAATATTTAGAGTACTAAAAAAATTTGAATATAAAACTAGAATGAAATCAAAATCAACCGTTATCACACAACCACAAGTTTCTTCACGTTTCTTCACTTCACAGGGATATGGATCTGCAATAGATCCTCCATCCCCTATCTGATAAGTATTTTGGCAACCACAAGTGTAATACGATTAGCTGTTATTGTTTACTTGATAATGGCATTACAATCGGCAAACGATCGCAGCACCGTCTGGTAATGAATCGGCCCCATTCAGCGCGTATGATACATGCAAAATCAGGTTTGAGAACTTGGCTAGTTTGTGATATGGTCGATCTTTGTCGACCATATCGTGGGTTTCAGCGTAAGTTAGAGGTGTGGGATTCTCGAAAGGAAGAGACATTTTAGAATTCTTAATATGACTTTTATTAAGAGTTTAACTTAAATTACTTATATATCAAACAAACTTATATTAAGTGAGAATAAACCAAAACACGTAGCCGTAGTTAACACAGATCGCGCAATTGGATCGCTTATCTATATAATTATATATTCCGCCTACTCTCATTCCTAATAATATATTCGAATTCGGAAAATAATCTTCCTACCTTGAATTTTCAAGTACCGGTTCAGTCAACTTCAGGTATTCCGTTAGGCTCGAGTACAATGGTATGTACCTTGTATTAATGGTGAGATTTCCGTGATTCTTGGGTAGGCCGTCAATTTACACTTCTACCTTTTCTGAACTGAACTTTCTCTAAATTGCCATCATGCTTACTAAAACTTCTGTCCTTTTAAAGGTTATCTTATTTGCATCTATCCTTCGTTTCACTTCTTGGATTTGGGTTGGAAAAGATTTGCCATTAATCGTGGCCGTCAAAGAACACAGAGGTTATGTTAGAGAAAGGACGCGTGAGCCGTCACAAGTTAACTTAATCGTTCGCATTACTGTGATCTAGTACGTAAGTACCACAAATACATGTATATTAAAGGTCGTATACGTGTATCAATATGTAAGTGTGAATAAGCACCATAAAATACGGCGTATAACGCACACTTTGAACCCAAAAAATAAGATCGAAATTTAAGGGTGCGCGTTATACGTTGGGTATAAAACCGATAGCTTTAAATAACAAAAGAGATGAGCATAAAAAAAATTTACTTCTTTATGCATCGAAATACCGTTTGTCTTAACGAAACGACTTGCATTATATGAACTAAAAGAGTTGTAGTTCTAGAAGTATACTATATTTTCAAAAGTCTGGAATAATACCTCGAATAAATGACTTCAGAACAATGCATAATATTTCAGATTTCTTCGTAAAAAAGGGATGCGAGTTATACGGCGAATATACCTAAAATTAAAAACCAGCTTTAAAGTATAGGTGCGCGTTATACGCCGGATTTTATGGTAATAGTAATATTTAAATAAAAAAGAAAAAAAAATTTCTTCGGGAAAAATAGTGTATTTCCATTTTTAAATATATAATTTTTGCAGCGATTATCAGTTTCAAAACTTTAAAATGCTATTTTTTAATGATTTCCCTTCCGCCATCTTGAATTTTGTGCTTCTGCGTTGCGTGCTGTGGTAGGGTTGCTACTCAAAAACACAACACGCAAAAAAGCGCTAAATTGGCGATTTTTCAAAATTTGGCGGACTAGCGGTCGATTCGACAATTTCATCAAAATTTTCAATAAAAAAAATTGCGCCTAATCAGTTTTCACATAGAAATAATTATCTATTTATAAGTAATAAACTATTGCGCGTAATATTTATTTCTGCGAGAAACTTATCAATATTATTAATAACTTACATTAATTGGCGTCTAAGTCCTTAAAAACGTTGCCAATGACAACTATAGCCGAGTATAATGATTCAGTGAGTCGCTTAGCCACGTTCAGCGGCTTGAGGTCGAATGAAGCCGAGTAAACCCGATTCTCTGTAACCAATCCTAGCGTTGTGATCGAATTACATTCACTCTTCCAGCCTAAAGAGTACTCAAATCACTTTTTCTGAACCTTGTACCTTTCCAAATGCTTATATACGCATCGTGCAGAATCTCCTTTTTTTCGAATGACACATCTATATTCATAACCATCGATTGTATTTTTTTCTTACAGAAGCATACTATTTCCATATTTAAGATATGCATACATTGCTGCAATCCAACGTTCTTGCACGCATTATTCAATTTCTTTTTAATTACTTATTATTACAACTGTATTGACGACATTATATGAAACGAAGCACATGGTTGCCAATTCAGCTTATATGACGGATGTGAAATCGGTGTTGACAACTTGGTGAGTTGTCCTGAACATTGACGCGATAGTACGTAAGTACTCTTCCTTTTTTCCCTTGCTTCCAAAGAATGGGGGAAAAACTGTTAAGTCTTGTATTCGACTCATTCTAACAACAGCTGTATTTTCACATAATTAGCAATCAATCGTGAAAAAGATACAGATGGCTCAATTACCACTGTTATATAGTTATTAGAGTTGTTAAAGATAATGCAATGAACGGTAATTACTAATCGCAAATGACTGAAGGTAACTAATGACGATCTCTTGTTTTGAAGTTGAAAAGAAGAGTAACTAACTTAGTGACCTTATCAATCAGCATGGTGACAAAATTGGGTACTTACGTATCATTTTTGCAACAATCGCCAACTCAATTCATATCTCGCCAAGTTGGCAACCCCGATTTTCTATGTGTCGTACACACTAAATTGGCAACCAGGTGCTTCGTTTCATAATGTCGCCAATATGTTGCTATAATACGTAAGTACCCAAAATAAGTTCAAAAACGCGTGGTAGGCTGAAATAGGATTTAACGAAAATATAAATTTACTACTTGATTCGAAAGATATCAGTATAAGGATATTAAATACAGATATCAAATATAAGGAACTGGTATATTGACACATGATTCATATTCATAAAAATCAATCCTAATTTCTTCAGTAATTTTATTATTTTCCGAAGAAAAATAATCATAACAGTTCTAAGTCGAAATATATTTTAAATGTGAATGTCACATTGCATAAATATGTATGTATATTATATTATCATTTTAAAAGCACGAGTGAAGTCAGGAGATTTAGTAATAAGTTGCTCGAATTCTGGAAAGGAGATAAAACCATCTGCATCTAAATCAGCCTCCAAAAGGACATAATTGATTATTTCATCACAATCATTTTGATTAAGCTCATTGTGAGATTTAAGTCGATTTAATAATTCTTGTATATCTTTATGAGAAAGCATATCATCCTCATCAAAATCATAGATTCTGAATGCATACGAAGCTTTAACATTTATCGGTGCAGCATCTGAGAACACTGACATCATATCCAGAAAATGTTCAAAAGTTATGAATCGCACATGAGGACAGAATACTTTAATTATTCTATCCATAAAGGGGTTGACATTCAGTTCTGGCATAGAAACAAGAATGTTTGAGGTAAAACAGGGTTCTTTGGATTTGACATATCTGGATTAAAGGAGCAGAATTTATTGTACAACTTGATTATTTGTGCTCTGGTTAAATACGTCAATTTCTGAAAATCCAATAATTCTTCTTCAGAAAATATATCATGTTTTTTCAAAAGGGTTTGTACTTTAAGAATTGGTTGAAGAATTCTATTCATAACACGAAAGTTTTTTCAAGTAAGATCTCGGAGTTCAAAATACAAACAAAGTTTTTAAAATGATTTTAAAAAATCTAGGTAAGTTTTTTAAACTTGTCACGTGACAAAAATTTGATGCCTGAAGTTGTTAACTTACCACAAGAGAAAAATTTCTAATTATCTATACCAGTGGTCTTCAAACTGTGTTCCACGGAACTCTAGGGTTCTATGAATGAAACTTGGGGGTTCCGCGAGTTAATAAATGGAAAAGAAAATTTTAAGTGAACATAAAAAAAAAACAGATTCACGTTCTCTACTAAGTAAGTTTGTACAAACACGAAATATCTAAATCCTTGCTTCCCAAAGCAGGTTGCACGTTCCACAGGAAAACGTGTAAAACATATGAAATTCTGGACGGCCTCTTTTTTACGTAATTTGTAGCAACTTTTAATTCTTTGCATATACCAGCTTAGGAGCCATTACAAAGGATACACTATGGCAGAAATTAACCTCAACAAAAGTAAAAAAAAGGATATTTGTGTTTTGCGACATTTTTTAGAGGTAATGCAGTAGAATGGTTCAGAGAAAGAGATTCTTTTTCTAAGAAAATGTGAGGAACCTGTGGTTATTTAATTTCTGTACTATTTATTTAGCTCCAGCATTTATATACATAAAACGGAAATTGGAGAGCCTTTATATTTCGTGTAAAACAGCAAAAATGAACGATATCTTCAGTTTTAAATTATTTTCTAGTCTCTTAAGAATTAATGCGCACGTTTAAAATAAAATAACAAAAATTATTGCGTTTGCTATTATTATTATTATTTATTTATAATATTATGTGCGTAAACATCCATCATTATCACCAGTTTCTTACAGTATTTTTACAAGTTAATTAAAAGGATAAAAGTTTGTATATTCATAGCTGAATGAACCATAATTTTCCACAAACATTTTTTTGGTTGTTATTCAATGAAAAAATTTATTTGCCCCTTATTGAAAAAAAATTCTCAGTCGCTTATAAAAACCAATAGAAATCCATTTAAAATAAGAAATATTAGAGTTCTAAAGGAGAGGAGACATCCTATGGGATTCATAACTATTCATAATAGAATTCTAATAAAAACAACTATATATGCTTGAAACTGAAACAAAATGTGCTTTTAATATTTTATATTGTGACAATTTTGCTTTGAAGTTAGTAATAAACGAGGAACTCTACAATTGCAAAATATTCAGTTTGTATTGCTTCAAATATTCAAGAAGTTTCAAAGAAAATGTGCTAATTGGTAGGATTATTTGTGAATGATTTATCGTATGAGCAACTAGCATCAATAATATTATATGCTGTACGGTTCCGAATAATTTTGTTTTTAGAAATGATTCTAGAAGTTTAAATACTCATATTGTGATATATTTTAATTATTACTAATTAAGACAGAAAATTTTCAATATTTTTATTACCAACTAGCTGTACCTCGCGCGTTGCTGTGGCTCAGTGTGGTTAAAAAGAAAGAAAGCACATATTTTTAGTATGTTTAAACATTTGCATTTGAGGTATTTTTTATAATAAAAAAATTATAAATGTTGTTGTTTCTAATGCCACTTGCCAGACAGTGTGAGATCAAGGCCCATGAAATTCATCGTAGTATAGGGCTAAGATGTATGCCTGTTGTTAACTGTAGCTTTGAGCATCATGCAGGTGACAATTGGCTTGGTTCCACCCCAATTTTGAGGGAGAACATCCGGAGGTTGTCAGAGGCCTCCCAACTCTCTTTCCCTTCCACCAACCTCACGAGAGAACTTGCAGCTTGATGGCTATTCACAGTACCCCCATGCCCAAAGGCACTATACATTTACAAACATCCATGCTTTCTCCAGGATTTAAACCCAGGCCCTACAACACAGCAGTCAGCGTCACTAACTACTATATCAGATGGGCAGCAAAATATATCTACACAAAACTTTCCTTGGCTGATTTCCTTTGTAACTTGTTAACCAAATATTTGAAGTTACTATGGCTTATTTTCATCCTTATGTTATGAGCCTAAAATTATTTACATTGTCCTCAAGAGCTCGAGGATAATTTTTAAATGGCTCTACTCTAGATTCCTCAAGGGCAAAGGGTTAGTTTAGAAAAATGAATTGTATTTCTCAATGATACAGGAAATATTTTGA
>BMAV01026983.1:0-12148 GCA_019973955.1 Trichonephila inaurata madagascariensis
TCATTTTTTTTAAAATTTTTTTAATTCTAAATAATAAAATATAGAAATTTTTTCCCTAAATACATTGTTAAAAACCCCCAAATTCTAAAACGAAAAAAAATGTTTTTTTTAATTTAAATCCTTTATCTTAAAAAAAAATTTTTGGAAATTTGTTTCCGGGCATTAAATCCAGGCACTGCGGGTCTTCTCTATATATTATTAAAATAATAAACCTGTCTATACTAAAAAATAATTGGTTTTTTTTTTTTTTCCCTTTTTAAATATTCATTGAACAAAATTTACCCGACATAGATTTTAACCCATTTGATTGAGATTTGGAAGACTTCTGTAGGGAAATTGTTTTATATTAAAAAAATTTAAAACAAAGACATTTATGTTTGTAAATCTTAGTGACTGTGTATGGAAGCACTCCTAAGATGTTCAAAAAACCCCAAGCCTTCGTGATTTATGGAACGGGAAAGGGAGACGTTGTGGACCCCTGACCACCCCGATTTTCCCCAAACATTCTTTTAATGCTAAAATCAAAAAAAGTAAAACTACCCCTTTTCCAGATGGATTTGTTCCTCGCTGAAACTGTCGATCAGATGGCATTAGTAACAACACAAGAACAAAAATAGCCTAAATGTAAATTTTAATATAAGTAACAGCTTAAATTCTGAAATAAAAAATTGATGTTATAGTACTTTTTCATGATTTGTATTAACAAATTTTTTAACTTCGTAAAATGTAAACATATTTTATAAATTTTTCAAATGCAAAAAATACTTTAAAAAATTTTTAAAAATATTTTTTTCCAATTTTTAAAAATTATAAACATTTTTTTTTAAACTTGGGATTATAATTTTAAGCTTAAAACTCAAAGTCGTTTGGGTTTTGATGGCGTTCCTTCAGTGCCTGTTTTGTTCTTACTATATTTACGTAAATAATTCTTTTATTCTTCTCTGCAGTTCAGTTTGATCTTTAAGGGGGTGAAATCAAACAAGCTGTCCTCTGAGTTGATTTACAAAAAGTGAACACCCACTAACTTTTATATACCACGTTGAAAAGTTTGTATACCCTTTGTAAATATACATTTGTGATTTTAGCTCTAGAGGTGATTTAAATTGTTTGTGTTTCGATGCAGTATCATCTAATACGATTACAAAAACAATATCAAATATTTACAGTTACAATGCCATAAACATTCTGAAGAAAACGATAACTGTTTTAAATACCTATGCTGAAGAAATGTAAGTTATTAGATATGATTTGCGTAGTCTTACCTAATCTGGAATTTTCTTACCAGCTATGAACAATATATTGGAATTATTGTATCAATTTTCGTTCTTTCTACATACTGTTTGAAGTTTTAAGAACAGTGTAGTTAAATTTCTGATTACTACATATATATACATATATTTTAGTAAAAGACAGATGAAGTCTTTCTGTCTTAGTACAAGCAGATTTTGAATTTGAGATTTTAACTGGGTGTTGGGATACTTGATTTCATAAAAACGTCTTTATCCCTTATCGTGAAAATTTGGGAGTTGAGATTTCATTGATAGAGCTTGCTATTGTTGTTGAAAATATTAAGATTAGAAAATATAACGCAGAGGACCCTTTTTAGCCTCACGGAAATTTGCATAAGGACCGGTGCTGCTCATTTCTAGGAGGTTGTTTGCCGATATAATTGTTCCCCAATTTTTCGCAAATGACAATCAAGTCCCCATTCAGGTAACCCTGCTCATATATTCCATGGATTTCCATAATCTTATTCAGTTAATGCTAGAAAGTGTTTTTCTGTAAATTTCTTGTGTCCGCGGTAGCTTAGTGGTCAAGGTAACGAGATCGTGGCGGTGTTTCATAAGTTCGAGCCTAGTATCGCAGAAGATCCACCGCGTAGAGAAGCGATGCATGTTAAATCTATCGAGGGCTCAATAGTCCTCCGTTAGTGTGGGATTTAGGAGAGATGGGGTGCCAGCTCAGGTGTCGTCCTCGTTACTTGACTTTGGTTAGAAATAACGAGGTCCATCTTCAAAAGCCCTCGAGTAGTTGAACTGTTTGATTTAAATATTCATTCACTGTAAAACTCTTTTTCCGACAGACAGTGCATAATAGCAAGGAAAACAACATACTTGATGGGTCTCAATACGATTCATTTCACTGAAGTAACAAATAATGTGTATTTATTTGTTTCTTATATTCAAGATGTTGGAAAGTTATTTCAATTGTTTCAGTTATTGCAAGGAATCAGTCACTCTATTGCCAGGAATATCTTTATAAATACAATGAAACAATTTCTTTTATTAATTTTAGTCTTTACTCTGAATTGTTATAAATATGAAAATCCATGTCGAGCCTATGAGATGAATTAGAGCTCAAAAATATTAGTATAGAAAAACAATTAATGCATACATTCAGCAAAAGCTCCAAAACCATCATGTTGTTATAAGATAAGTTAACCTTAAGTAATATTAAAGCTTTAATTATGATTTTAATATTTAATCGTAATAAATAAAAACAACAGTCAACAAAACAAAAATTTCTCCGATAGCTTTATTCTGTTTAAATAATATGTGCCTTAGGTCCAAAGAATACCAAAAACTTTCTAGCCCTATAATATTTTTAAACTTGTTTTTCCTACCTTCTCTTGAATCTTTTGTCTTTATTTAACTGTATATTTGCGTTCATCATTAAATACATAATTTCAAATACAAAGTTCACTTAATTCCTTAGAGATTTAGAACTTAGATTATTGTAACGAGAACTCTGCTAGAATTGTATTAGAACTTAGATTTTAATTACTTATAATAAAGTTGTGTACTCATTAGCTTCTGCAGATATTGATGCTCCAGTAAGCAGCCTTTCTGTTTCATATTCAGTATTTAAAGGTCATCGCAATGGCTTAGAGTTAGCATGCGTGCCTCATAAGAATAAGTTTGCAGGTTCGATCCCGCCTGGATTCGATTGATTTCGAAAGTCGTAGGAACGCATCTAATATGATTATCTGGCATGTAAGAGATCCCTTGAGTATAAATTAGACTCTGGTACTCTCGGCAGAATTAAAGCACTAAAATATCTAGAATCCGGTGAGTGTTTGAAATAAAATGAATTCAAACATAAACAGTTTTGGTATCGAGAGCTGCCACTAGATTGTGCAAGCATGCAATAGCTCTGTTATTTAGAGATTTGCAATGTCTTCAAAGGCTTAGTTGAAGGAGCGTATTAAGGAAAAAATTTAATTGAATTTTTAAAAGTAAAGATGAGTGAATATTAACGTCGCATTCTTATAGCTACACGAGGGCTTTTGGCAACGAACCTTGTAATTTTGAACCAAGGTGATGTGACTAGGAAAACACATTAGCTGGCACTCACCTCTCCTTACTACCACACCACTCCAACGGGAGGACGTTTGAGCTCTCGACAGATTTAGTGTGCACAGCTCCCATACACGGCGATTCTTTACGGGTACTGGGCTCGAACTCGTGACCAGCCAGTCCCGTTCTGATACCGTGACCACAAAGTAAAAATGACGGAGAGAATATGTTTAGTTTTCCATACACGAGTTCAATGTACTAAAAAATGCCTTTCTTGACGAAGGATAAGGAAGATTTACAATAAAAGATTCTTTTTTCTTTAAATTGTGAGATTCCAGACAAAAACACATACAATTTGCACGGCATTCGAAAAACTTACCTTCTTATGGATGAAAAGATCGTTTGTGTCCTTCCTTCAGAAAATTTAACTCTTTATTAATAAAAATAGCATTTAATTAATATTTGAAACTTTAAGAGTTTCTTTTACATAAATTAAGATACTACCTTTAATACTACAACTTTAAATAAATTTTAAGGAATACTAATACACACAACATTCAGCCAAAAATCTATTGTCGAAAAATTTGGGTCCCGTCTTTTAGTTAAGTACTGATCAGACTGTATTAACTGCTGATCACAAGGGCAATTTGAGACTACAATATATTCAATAAAATTGGATTTATCTTTTAAAATTTGCTTACATACACGAAATATTATATAAATAAATCGATAAAAATGGTGAAAACAATGAATTTTTTTTAAATACGTAAAAGAAATCAATGTACCTTATGCTGTATATATTCTGTTTTCTCATTATTTTCTGATTTACATGGAGTGACGCTTTTTGTTCTTATTATGAGCCATTGATTTTGAAAGACAGAAAGATTTTTACTACAGGCATTCATTTTCTCGTTATCCAACTATAATTATCTTTAAAAGTAAAATTTCTTTTCAATGATTATTTAATTTTTGAGAACATCTTTCCAAGAAGGAATATTGATATATCCAAATAACTTTTACTGTTAAAAAAACAAGGTGAAAATAGCTCTCGGAGAATATTGATAGCAAAATCTTAGATGATAGATATTTTGAGTAATATCTGCGTATACATTCTCGTTTGACTAGCAGTCTTATGATCATTATTATTGAAAATTCTACAGATATTCGGATCCAATATATCGTCATTTGATGAGAAGTAAGTAATTTGTAAGTTTTTCCTGCCATTAGCTAGTTGTGACCACTTAAAGTAGTACGTTAAGTTAGTTTAACAATATTTCTCTTCATGCCATTACCCCTCTCACTAATGCGAACTCAGTTTTGCCATCAATCCTTTTAATATAAAATTTCCTGTTCAAAGTAGTTTAGTTTTTTATCCTGTTTTAGAAAGGATAGAAAATGACAAAATCTGTGTACCATAATGTTTAAACTTTAAATCAAGATATCTATATCTTTTTTTACAAGCTGGTAAAAAACTTGAAGATGAGACGAACTTTTTTAACTTGAAATACAAATGTACCTGAAATCGACGATACGCAAGACAATGCGAAAGGTCGAAATGAACATCATATTGTAGTTTTTAGTTATATAATTTAACAGGAAATAGTTAAAATATATTAATTAAAGGAAAATAACGGAACTTATTTTTAATTTTTAAGACAAGTTATTTTAATTTCCGAGTTTTTCCACGCACGAGATTACTTCTAAACAGAAATATACACTGAATTTCAATAAGCATATAAATAAACAAGAGGTGATTGAGTGAGTGAAATGGAATGTCACACTATTCAGCTACTCCAGGAAACTCGTAATTTTAAAACATGGTCAGGTGACGAGGAATGCACCTCAGCTGCCATCTCCCTCTCCTAACCTCCACAACACACGAACCGCAGGACGTTTGAGCTTCGACATATTTAAGGTGTATCGACCCATTATGCGGAGCAGGTCTTCAGCGGTTATGATAACACGCAGGCCACAATTCCATTATCTTGATCATTAGCCTACCGCGGGCAAAACAGTCAAGGGAAAGATTAGTTTAAGAAACTTTACGCTACGTTCTTGTTATTCAAGGGTGCATATTATAGAATACTGATTCATCTATAGACTGCTGTAAGTGAAATTTTTATTTGCTTGCTTATTGTAAAATCTTATTATGATTAAGCTTAAATTTGTATATAATAGTATATTTTAATTACCACACCAGCAGAGAATTTGATGAGGAAAAGAAATTAATTAATTTCGCTCATAAAACAACAGGATGACAATTTGGAACCTCGAATTTGGAACCCCGGTAAGTGTAACGAGGACAATACCTGCTCGCACACCATCTCTCTAACCTCCACGTCATACCTTCGAGACACCAACCTCGACACATGTTTAGGTGAAACTTAACCACCGTGTTCGGTGAATTAGAATGAATCCAAATAGATGCCATCTTTAAATAAATTGGGCCCCAAATTTTTTGAGCACAGTTTTGGCAAATTGTTACACCCTTTTAAAAATTTATTGAAGTTGCATTTGAAAACATCTTAAATTAAATCAGAATTTTTTTAAAATATTAAAAGATTATAATAAATATAAAAAATAAGGGGTTTTAAAAAGGGGAAAATCCCCATGATCCAAAGAAAGAAATTTTTAAATGTCCGTTTCTAAAAAGTGCCCCTTTTTTCTTTGGATTTTTATTTGGAAAATAAAAAGAACCCTTGTCCTTTAATACAAAAAAAGAATCAATGTCGCATATTACCTTTTTTTTAGGAATTTTTAAAAGGGGAATTATTCTATAAAAAGGTGTTCCCAAATTCGACCTGTATTCAGAAATGATAGAGGCAGACAAATCACTACAGAGCATGGGGTGCAATACTTTTAGTCTAGGGTTTGAAGCCCCGGATCTCAATTCCCGTAATCCCGTTTTTTTCCAACCCCGGCCCACGGTTAAAAATAATTAATCGGGATTTTTTTTTCCAATTATATTTTAAAATTTTTTTTTCTCACCAAAATTTTTCTAAAAACAATTTCTAAAAAAATTTTTATAATTTATTAAGAAATATGTACTTAAATTTTTTTTGAAATTTTAAGTGCTATTCTCTAAAAATTTAACTTTTTTCTCGTATAGGAAAAACGTCGCACGAAACAAAATGGTTCCGTCAAACCCAAAATTAATATAAGCAACATATCAAGAAAAAAATTTTTTTCCATCCCTTTTTCAACTTGCCCCCTTAATAAAACGGACCTACGGAAAAAACTTCGGACACTTCAAATTCCCTTGCATTCTAGGCTCATGCAACTGGATCTTTTATATTTTATATAAGGTAAACTTTAGATTAATTCCCTTTGATTCAATAACTGGATCAATTTATACACAAAAAAACCCTTAAGTTTAGCGAAACCAGATAAAGTTATCGGGGGTAATGCCCCAAAGATTAGATTTGAGACTGTCATTGAAAAAAAAAGAAATGTCAAAAAAAAATTAATGTGTAAAAAAAAATTTTGTGTAAAAATGTTTAAATTTTTTAAAAAAAAATCAAATCAGGGCATTTCTTAAACGTAAGGGGACTTTTTTTCTCATAAATTTGGGGGAGACTTTTTTATGTTCTGCGATAAAATTACAAAAATAACAAGAAAGTCCTTGGGTTCCAATTAAAAAAAATCTAAAAGAAATTTTTGGTTAAAACCCTTAAAAAGAACTATTTATCGCACGAATTTGTATTTCTTTTTAAATCTGAAAACAATATACACTCGCATTAATGATTGAATTTACTTTTTCTCTATTTGTGATAACTCTAAACATATTTAAATGGATTAAATTTTCGCTAATTGCTCTCAGAACTTCTTTAACTTTTTCATTCACTTTTTAATTTCAGCAATATTATTCTTCGCAAAATATTAAAAATAATAAATATATTGTTTTAATGCTATTGAACCCCTAGCATACAGATGAACTGCTACACCTACAAAAAATTAAATATCGATTTAAAAATTTTATACAACACGAGGTAGTATTCAAAAGTGCTTATGAAATGAAGAAAATTTCTTCAAAAATAATTTTAATTAACAATTTTAAAGTTATAGAAGTATAGGACAGTATTTAAAAACCTCTTATTTTAGCAAATACATAGTTGATTTTTGTTAACATTTAAATGGAGTTTAATTACATTTAGATTTTATTTTTACTCTAATATCTTATAAAGTCCGGGAACTACATTCGCAGCAATTAAAGAAAAATATATCCAGAGAATTAAATTTAATTTCAATTTATGAGGACCTAATTATGTATCAAAATTAGATTAAAATTACATTCCTATTCAAACCATGCTGAAATTTATGGTAATGACTTAACAAATATTTGAAATGAGGTGCATTTAAATAATTTTCAATTCTATACTTTTGGAAAATAATATTACTCTTAAATTTACGAAACATTAATTAGACATAACTAAGTAGTTTACATATGTGGTGAAATAAAGATCTTTTTGAAATACTGAGGAAAAATAAGATTAAATTATCAGAGTTTAAAATAGAATATTGGAGAAATAAGCATGCAAAAAAATACCCTGGTCACACTTTTTGCAATTTACTTACAAATTATGTCTATCACAATAAGAAAATCTACATAAAAATCGTCATTAGAAAATGCAATGTAGAAACAATTCTTTTCGACAAGAGATAAGTATATAAATTTTTAAGTTATGTCTAAGGACAAACTACACCTCAAAAATTGTAAAATTCTTTATGTTTGTCACATCATCCTAGGGTATACTTCCTTAAAGCATTCAAATTCCGTATAAATTTAAATCACCCACGTGCGACTAGTCTTTAATTTCAATAGAAATTTGAGTTATGAACTGGTAACTTTCAGAAAGTTAGAAAATTAAGGATTCTTACCATTGTGATTTTGCAAATGTTTATTTAAACCATGACGATGAGAGAAATCAGGATAACAAATTTCACAAACGTACGGTTTTTCTTCGGTATGAATACGCAAATGTCTTTTAAAAGCCCTATTACCAGAAAAGGCCTTGTTGCAAACATTACATATATAAGGCTTTTCATTGGTATGAATACGCGAATGTGTCGTTAAATTACTGCTATACAAAAAGCCTTGTTGCAAGTATCACAAACATAACATAACATGCAAATACCTTCTCAAAGTGTTACTTTAAGTGAAGGGCATTTTTACAAGTATAACGTTTTTCTTTGGTATGAATACGCAAATGTATTTTTAGGGCACCGTTATCTGAATAAACCTTCTTGCAAACAACACATGCATAAGTTTTTTCTTTGCTGTGTATAACGAAATGACGTTTCAGAGAACATTTTCGGGAGAAGGCACTCTTACAGATTCTAAACCACTCCCAAATTTTAATAGCATTAGCACTAGAAAAAAGATGTTTTTACGTAAGAAAGACCCATTTTACGTAGGAAATAAGAATGTAACTGATATCAGGGACACCGAAGACAATTCGAGAGGTAGAACAACAAAATGAGCATTGTAAAATGTTTTTTACGTAACTTAAGTTTGAAAATTTCAATAATATAGCAAATAAAATTAAATAAAATGATGAAAATATTTTTAATTCTTAAGGCAAATTATTGATATAATTTCCAAATCCCACATAATCACATTTCAATTAATGTGAGCTCAATTTTTTGCAGATTTTTTTTTAGCTTTATGCACAAACAACGTGTCCAAAGGAAATACCCTAGACTTCAAAAGACATTTGATGAAACTTTTAATCTAGAAAATTTAATCGCGTTTTAAGTATGAGTATAAAAATTTGTAGACGGGTGAATAAAACCAAAAATCTTAAATTTTTGTTTTAAAAAAAGTCTTATTTTTTTAAGCTATGCAATGTAACCAATAAAAAAATCGAAGATTGGTGGAATTCTATTGCACTTTACTCTGCATAGGTAAATTCTAAAGAAACGCTTCCTTAGAACATGTGTACTCAATTCCGTAGCCACTAACTTCTGCATAAATTGTTTTCAAAAATTCAAAACAATTACTAAAATACTTATAGAAACGTATCTGACCCATGTGATTTCTTACGCAACTTATTACTTTCTTTTTAAAAAAGTAAAGGTAGATTCCTCTTTTTTTTGCCATAAAAAAAAGAAAAAAAACAGGAATGTCCTTTGAACTGCATAAATGTAAAATCTAATTTAAAAAAGAAATTTAGTAACAAAACTCTTAAAAAAAACTATTTATCAAAAGAATTTGAATTCCTTTTTTAAAAAAGATATCACTGTCAACTTGCATAAATCATTAAATACATAATTTCTCTAATAAACCACACGTCAATCATTAAGCAAATTTACGAAACTGCGGTAGCCTTTTCTTAGACTTTTTCAGTGTTAGATCAGTAACATAAATTTTCGAAGTATTAAGAAGGAAAATATTACTTTAATGCTACTAAACCTACTTGACTGAAACAAATGAACTGCTACTACTACCTTAAAAAGTTAATTATTATATTTTTTTTAAAAAAAGAATTTTTAAACTACACGGAATAGTATTTAAAAAATTTAAGAATTTTTCTCCTGAAATATTCTTAAAAAATTACTGTCATAGAAATAAAAAAATATTTAAAAAGCTG
The DNA here is from genome assembly GCA_019973955.1 of Trichonephila inaurata madagascariensis. NCBI lineage: Eukaryota > Metazoa > Arthropoda > Arachnida > Araneae > Nephilidae > Trichonephila > Trichonephila inaurata. Next base: position 9,887 of record BMAV01026983.1, read on the forward strand.
ATTTTAGCAAATTCATAATCCGTTTCTGTAACAATTAAAGCGAATTTAATTACTTTTAGATTTCATTATTCATTTCATGCCTTATAAACTCAGTGAAGTACATTCGTAGGAATTAAAGAAAATATACTCATATTTAAAATTTCAATTTGTAAGCACCTAATTATATACCAAGATTAGATTAAAATTATATTCCTATTCATAACAGGTTGGAATATATGGTACTAAGTTTGTTTATCTAAAATATTTTGTACTTAAATAACTTTCACATTTTTACTAATTGAAAAGGGATGTTATTTTTAAATTTCTGAAACACTTTGACTATATAAAATAATTTTAGAATAGTAATAAAATTGAGTTTAAATTATCAGGATGAAATATATAATATTGAGGAAATAAGCGGTCAAAACAAAGTATACCAAAGTCTTACTTCTTACAATTTATTCACAAATTATGTCAATCACATTATAAACTTTTATATACAAGCGTCATTAAAGACACAAAGTAGTAATAAGTGTTGTAAAAATAATTCGACGAGAGATACAAAACGCAGAACATATAAATTTTGCAATAATGTCAAAAGATAAAACACGTCTAAAAATTGTAAAAATATTCATGTTTCTCTTCACAAAGTAAAGTTTGCGTCCTTAAATTATTAATTGTCCGTAAATAATTTTTAAATTCAATAATATATTTGCATCATAACCCACGTGCGACTAGTCTTTATCTTGAATACGAAATTCAGTTATGAACTGGTAACTTTCGGAATGTGTGTGAAAAGTAAGAATTATAACCAGTGTGAGTAGGCAAATGTGTATTTAAACTAAGGCGAAGAGAGAATCCAAGGTTACAAATTTCACAAACATACGGGCTTTTCGTTGGTATGAATACGCAAATGTCTTTTAAAAGAACTATTATAAGAAAAGGCCTTTTGACAAATATCACATACATGAGGGTTTTCGTTCGTATGAATACGCAAATGCGTTTTCAAATTGTAAATTTGAGCGAAAGCCTTGTTGCAGATATCACATACATAAGGTGTTTCTTTGGTATGGATACTCAAATGCCTTTCTAAAGTTTTATTACAAGAAAAGGCCTTACTGCATGCTCCACAAATGTATGGCTTTTCATTGGTATGAATGCGCAAATGTCTTTTTAAAGCACTGCTATCACTTAAAGCCTTGTTGCAGATATCACATACATAAGGCTTTTGATTGCTGTGTATAATCAAATGACGTTTCAAATTACCTCTTTGGGAGAAGTTCCTGTTGCAGATTTCACAAACAAAAGGTTCCTTATTCTTGTGAGTTCGCAAATGTCTATTTAAAACACTAAGGCGAGAGAAGGTCTTGCTGCACTCTTGGCAGGAAAAGGAATTTCCATTTGCATCCATTTCAAAGTGAAGTTTATTTTTTCAAACAAGAACTGAAGCACGTTTATAGATTTACTTCACTAAGTAAGTGATCGTAGATTTACTTCGAGCCTTATATAAAATGAAGCATTGCCAGGTTTTTGCGACATTCTTTAAATGACTGATTGGTCTGAAAACAGCATTCATGAAAATTTAATTCAAAACATAAATATACTGGAGAAATTGTTCCAAAATTAGAATTCATGTCCGACTTTATAAATAATTTTTACCAAACATAAGAAACTTTATACATTTCCAAACAGCATGTCGTCATGAAAGAAGAATACTTTCAAACATAGATGAATGGTGTTATGTTTCAGGAATGAGTTAAATAATTTTGAATCATCATGTTTCTTACAAAAGTAGATATTGGCCCCCATTTTAAAATAATTAGGCACGGTCAATTTACAACGATGACTCTTGAACTGGAACACAATTTTCTTTGGTACGCACATTTGACGTGCATTAGCCCTTCTGCACATTGGATTTGAAAAGGTACCAGGATTCAAATCCTCAATTCGAAAGAAAGATCGAACCATTAATTTCAGCTCAAGACCATTGTACTGCAGTGTTCACTTATTGAAAAATTACTTTTTAAAAATTCTATATATTAAAAGAATGAAGTAAAATTTAATTTTGTAACATGGATTCCCCCCTGAACACAGATTTGCTCTTCAGTTATGTTGGCTGATAAAAAAAGCAGGGCCAAAATAAATTAAAAATTCTTTTAGGTTAAAAATTCATGTTCATTCTCTGAGGTGGAAAATAATAGAATATTGGTTTAAACAGAATACTTTTCAGTAAAATTTACATTTTCTTGCTTGTTTTTGTTTTAGCATTTATTATAATTGGGG